>MU001485.1:908577-929674 GCA_010365825.1 Otus sunia
TCACTCCTGAAGCCACAGGCCGCTTTGCAGGCGGTGCAGCGGCTCTAGCACCGGGCCGGGGGGGGCTGGGGGTTCGTCCCCCCCCTCCCCAGTCACGCTGGCAAAGTTGGCAGCGACCTGGGAGCCGGGTTTGGTCCGCGAGAGGGGAATGGCGCTTTGGGGAGAGCTTTCCCTTCCTTTCTATCGACCCCTTTTGTGTCTGGACCTGTATTTTTAACCCTTGTTATCAAGTAATCCTTTAATCTTTTAATCCTTTCAAATAACCATATTTTTCTATAGGAAGGCAACAAAAATTAGATTTTTTTTCCAGTTTATTAAGGGGCGAAGCGTGGACTGTACGTCTGTATTTTTAGGCACGCTCCGTAGTCTTGAACAAACAGGAACATAATCTCTGTCTGTCTTGTGCTCAAATGCTTTCAGCGTGATAAATAATATGCTAAATAATTTATGATGTATTTTTAAAATAAAATTAAAGCAAGCTACACTGCCATTCCCTTAGTTTTTATTTCATCATTTTCTCCCTCTTTTTTTATTTTTTTGGGGGGACTCGGTGAGCCCTGGATCATTTTTACAAGGGATCAGCTCGATTTTAACAGGGATTTTGTATACACTAGAGGTTTATTTTATCCATCCCCGTATCCCCTTTGCCTGCTAAACCCCCCGTGCGCATACCGCGATACTGGACGTTCCATGGCATAATTTGTGCATTCACAGGGTAGATTTTACTGCCGTTCAAGTTGTTTGTCAGACACTGAAGTACGGCGATCGGCCTTATGGAAATGAGATCTAATTTTGTTCCAGCTTTCTATCAAAAAAAAAAAAATTCTTTATATTTACAAGCTCTAGAACTTTTTTTTTTTTTTTTTTAAGTCACCATCTGCTCCCCCCAAAAAAAGCCACTTCCCTGTTTTAAAGCCGAAAAAAAGGCTCCTGGCTGAAATGAGCAGTTCACTCGCCTCGTCCCAGCTCCATAAGCCTTGAGGAATGTAAACTCGGCGGTAACTTTGCTCGCAGAATACAGTTTTCATTTTCTGCCTGACACCGGGCAAGATACGGCGCAAAAATAAACCCGGGGAAGAATTTGCCAATTTTTAACTGCTTCCAAGGCTGTTGTCGGTGCCCCCTTGGCAACTCCCCTCCCTCCTGCCAGCGCTTTATTCTGCTGCGGCAGTTCCTCGGCTCCTCGCGCTTGGGGAGGACGCGGATGGTCGGCTCCGGTCCCGGTGCCGTGGGAGATTTCCCGGCGGTGCCAGGCTGGCGGTGCCAGGCTGCCGAGCCCAGGACCGGGCGGGCGAGGAGGGAAAATGGGGCTGCTGGGACGATGGGGTGGGGTGAGGGGGGGACAATAAAGCAGGACTGGGTTTTTATTTTCACTTCTGCAAGGGCCTGGGATGCGGGACAGTGGCAAGGGGGGTTCTGCCTTATTTATTTTTGTAATGCTGTTAAAGTATTTCCTGAACGGTTCGAGGCCGGGGTTGAAGGGCTGCCAGCCTCGTCTCTGAGACACCCCCGTGGGTGTCCAACGGCCTACGGGCACACGTTGCATCCCCCTGAATTAATCCCATTTCTCCCATCTCAGTAAGGGGCCCAGGGACTGATCCTGCGCGAACCGTGAGAGCGATGACCCAGGGTTGAAATAATCTCGGTGCAGCAAGTGGCACCTGTACCCTGCTGCCATCGGGGCCGGCGGCAGAGCGAGAGGCATCCCGGATCCTGGCAGCCCTGCTGCAGGTGGGGGGTCACTCAGCCCCAGGCTGCGGGCAGGGTGCGGGCAGGCTGCGGGCAGGCTGCGGGCCACGGGGCTGGGGAGCCGCTGCCGGACCCCGCTGCCAACCCATCCCTATTCCTCCTGGCCAGCCCCCGTTCCCCGCAGCCACCCCAGCCTCAACCCCAATTCCTAGTGTAAACCCTAGGGAGAAAAACACTAAAAATACAATATTTTTTTTTTTTTCCAGACTGCCTGTAAACAGCATTCTGAGGAGTGGGGGGGAAATCCAAACCCGATTTAATTTTCCCATGCAGGTCATCCCCGCTGCCTCAACTAAAAAAAAAAAAGAGGGGGGCTTTGGGGTCCGGTTCTGTTTCTCCTAATGGGTTTTTGCGAGGGTTGAAGCCTGGAGGTTGAAGCTGAGTTACTCCTATTTTGGCGCAGAGATGGAGAGGCTGGATCAGGCCCTTTGTTTCATTCCTCGGGTTTCTATACCAGCTCATTTGCAGGCTCCCAACCGCCCGTCTATAAAATCAATGCTGGGAACAAGTGGAAATTTGCCCTCACCTCCCCCCCACCATGAACTTTGCTGCTCCAAGAAGCCGGTGGAATCCCACGCCGGCGGGTTCAGGCTGTTCCCCACCGCCCCGTGCCCCCCACCCGGCCACGTGCCCCCGCCCGCTACCACCCCAAACAGCACCCAGCCACCCCCCGAGCCCCCAGCACGGCCCCGGCAGCCGCGAGCGCCGCGCTTGCCCCCTCCTCAAAGCTGGATTTTATTTCTAAAGGGCATTTCATGGTTGATTTGTGCTGCTAAGACGCCTCGATGCCAACTTTTGGGCTCAGCCAAAGGGGTGCAGATATCCGTGGAGCAGCGCAGGGCCGGGGAACCTCCTCGTCACCACGGGAAAATATCCCCCCAGCCTCATTAGCCTTTTTCTTGGGCTCATTTCTAGCATTTTTCGCAGGGTTTTTTCAAAGGTCCCATTCTGCTGGGTGCAGTTCTTGGGACTGCTGGCACCGCCGAGCCACGTCCCTCACTGGAAAGAGGGAGAGAAAGGGAAATAACCCACGTTGGGACAGTTTTGTTGCTGTCTTTCTTTGCTTTTAAAGTAACTTTTAAGGAGAATATTCTGGTTTTGACCAGAATTTATTTACTTTATTCCTGCATATGGCTCTTGGCCTGGGTCCCAAACAGGCAGAGGTCTGGCCCGGCTCAATTCAAAGCCAAAACGTGCAATGAAAGAAGATTTTTTTTTTCTTTTCTCTTTCTTTATAAAGCAGGTTTTTAACTGGTGAAATTGTTGCTGGTGAGGGGGGGGATTTCAGTTTAAAGATTGCTAGCAGGTCTCAGTGAATTATTCTGCAGGAATTTCAAGGTGGTTTAGCATTTTTGCTGTGGCTTTTTTTTTTGTTTGTTTTTTTGGCTGCAGGTTAGATGCAAAAAATATATATATATGAATCCCCAATTTTTTTTCCCTCTCTGTATTTTTTCCATCAGCCCAAACATCACCTCTTCCCCCTGGATTTGTTGGAAACCAGCCCTCGAAGAGCCGTGGCCGGTGAGAAACCCCCTTTGCAACCCTTTCCCCGGCTCCTGTGCCGCTCTGCACTAGGAAGCCCGACCTCACCGGGGCCAATCTTCCCCAAACTGACCCTAAAACTTCTTTCTTTACATCAAAAAGGAGGTTTTTTTGCCTCTTCCCCCTGCGCCAGCCTTGCTGCTGCCCAACAGCTTTAAATCCACCCGTGGGGCCGCGGCGCTGCTGCCCTCCCCGACCCAGGGTTTTGCAGACACGTGTGGATGGAGACGCTGGAATTCTTGCAAACGCCAAAATTTCACTCATTAAAAACAAACCAACCAACAACCAAACCCAAAATGCAACCGAGAAATGTTTCTTCGCTTGATTTTTTTTTATCCCCTCGCAAAAAAGAAATAAATCGAGTGCGGGCCACTCTCCTTGGGCTGGTTTGTCATGTCAGTATTGGGGAATTTGGGGAAATTTCTGGAGTGGGAGGAATGGGGAGAAATCCATCCCCGTCTCTTTGTTCAGTGCGAGTGGATCCAGATTTGCTTTTCTTCCCCTCCCTGCAGACGGACCTGGCAGACGGGGGCTCCCGCCGTCCCCGCGCCGCTCGGCAGAGCCACCAGCCGCCCTTGGCCCCGGCAGCAGGGGAAGGGCTCGGCTTTGGGAGCGGGAAGGTGCCGGTGCCGCGAGCCCGAGGGCTTCCTGGGCGCCCTGCTGCGGCTCTCACCGGCACCCAGCACCCAGCGGCGCCCGGAGGCTGGGGGCCCCCGAACCCCCACGTGCCAACGGGAGCAGCACCCAAGAGTGGGGGGAGGACAAAACCCGCCCCGAATAGGCTCTGCTGGGGGGTGAAGAAGGAGGGAAGCCTCGTGCCAGCTTGGGGAGCAGAAAGTGAAAGTGGCTGGCGGTGGGTGCGGTGAGCGTGTCGGGGCTCTGCACCCCAGTCCCCAGCCGGGACCCCTGTGCCCTGGGAGCTTCCGGGGCCCGGGGAGGACAAAAGCGGCTGGCGGTGGCGTTTTGGAGCCCGAGCAGGAGGGGGAGGAATCATGAGGGAATTTCAGTCAGTTGCCAAAGCAAACAGAAGCGCGGGGAGGTAACGAGCTACCTGCTCCCGCTCCCGCGCCTCCGCCTCGCCGCCACCGCCGCAGGGAGGCTGGGCCGGCCCCGAGCCCCCGGGCTCTCGGCGCACACAATACCGGGGATTCAGAGCAGTGCTGGGGGCCAACAGGCCCAGCAGCACTGATGGAAAATTGCCGTTGCCCGGTTGCTCCAGTGTGGCGCCGGGGCCAGGTGTGGGGGTTCGCTCTCGCGGCGCAGCCCTCGCGCCTGCGGTGCCGCAGCGGGAGCCCCGCGCCGGCCCCGGCCCCTCCAGCAGCCCCTTGCACGAGGCGTTTGCCGCGGTAGGAAATGGTTTCTCCGAGGGTTTTGTTTGCCAGAGGAGAAAACTGGGCTGGAATTTGCAAGAAGAAAGTTTGAAGGGAACGGCAAAGAATTATATTAGTTTTCCAGAACGAGCTTCCAGTTGTGCCGGTGCACAGAGCCGCGTCCCGAAGCCACACGAGCTGGAGGCATATGCAAAAGTAATATCGGGTGAAGGGTCCCTTCTCCGGGAAAAGTTTAGCAACTCACATAATCAATTGCCAGCCTACGTCTATAGCTAAACCAATTACTGCAGACAAATTGGCATGAATATTCGCCTCGCAAAGCTCTCCGGCCGCACAAAGGGCTCGCTTTCCCCCTTCCCCTGCCACGATTTTACGAGAGAGGAAAATTACTCGGATGCTGAGCGTACTGTAAGTAATAAGGGCTTTGAAAATAGGCTCCTAATTAAAAATGATACCACTGCTCGTTTGTTTTTAAGCACACATTAAACTTTTTTTTTTCTTCTCTGCTGCATTCAAATGTTGGGGTTGCTGGCTTGGGTTTTTTTGTGAAAACTGGCTTTCCGTGCTGTGATGCTGGTTTGATTTGACTCCCCCCACCCCCCTCCGGGGTCTGCTTTGAATTAGCAAAAGCCAAATCCAAGAAGCTGGAAAGGGATATTATAGAATTTTCCATGTCCTTATTATTTTTTTTATTAGTGGGACCGGGCAGCTCGGCCGAGCGGGGAGGAAAAAATGGCTTTTGTGGTTGCGGCAGTTGTGTGAGCTGCTGGCGCTCGGGCCGTGCTCGCCGGGCGCGGAGGCAGCGCCCGCCTGCAGCTGCACTCGCCGGCCCCGGGGCTCGGCGGGGGGCACGCTGCCCAAAACGTTTGGCACAGGGCATCGAGCTGCCCCGACAGATGGGAGAGCACCGGCCTGGCCGGCTGCGGTGGTTTGCCGGGGTCACATCCCCTCGGCAGCGTCGCAGGGCGCTGAGCAGAGCGCCGGTAGGGGACACCCAGCGCCGGCGTGGCACCCTCGTGGCGGGCGGCGTCCCGGGCGCCAACCAGCGCGGGGGCGCGGAGCGGGCACCGTGCTGCCGGGGGAGACGCTCCGGGGACGAGCGGGTGCTGCGGGCCTGGCGGGGCTGCGGTGCCGGTCCCCCACGGCGCGGGCAGTGCCACCGCGGCGCCGGTCGGCAGCACCCTGCCGGGCGGTGGGTGCTCCTTGGCCAGGGGCTGGGCACCTCCCTGCGGGGCGGGGGGGCCGTGGGCAGCCCTGGGAAGCCGGGATGATGTTTCACGGTCCTGGTCTAGACTTGGCTCGTAAACCTGAAATTATTGCGGGAAGAGGGGCTGGGGGTGGCGCGTTCACCGGCTGCGGAGGGACGAGCCTGTCCCCGTTAACACCTCGCCCAGGCGAAGGCACCTGTGCCTTGGTTTCCCCAACCCGCACCATCCCAGGGAGGGGGCGTTTGTGGCCGGTTCCCCCCCTGCTTCGCCCAGGGGGGCTCGGAGCAGGGCCTGCAGAATTCAGAGCAGTGACGCCAGCCCTCGGCCGCCGGCACATGCTCTGCCCGGCCCTGAAACCCAGCCAGCTCCCGGCTCCGGCAACAACAGCCGCTATTGTGCGCCGGCGGCCCCGCGCGAGCACCCAGCTGCCGCCGCGGGGTGGGAGGGTGCAACCAGCGGGTGACAAGTGGACTTTGTATCCCTGCTTTGGGCTGCTGGTTGTTGCTTTTTTTTTATAGGAAGCGCAGAAAACAGGGCGTTCGGCTCCCAGTGTTTCTTCCAGCCCACTTTGCAGCAAGCGAGGGGAAAAATATTTTTTTAAGGCAATTGCTTGGCTTTTTTTTTTTTCCTTTTTTCCCTCTTTTTTGCCTTTTTGTCCCTTTTTTTCCTTTTTTTTGTTTCCTGGGTCTCTTCCTACGGTGGCCATGGATGCATCTCCTTGGAGGGGCTGTATTTACCCAAGTGGCACCGTGTTTGTCACCGGGGCTGGCTTGCTCCGGTGTGTAAATATGTGGCGGGAGCCACGTGACCGTGCCAGCAAACATCCTCCTGCCGGCTGTCAGTGCTGGGGCCGTTTCTTTTCCCTCCCCAGCAGCTCCCAGCTCCCTCCTGCGGGAGCGGGGCCGAAGCCTCCCAGCTGCTGCTCCCCAAGCACTGCCTTGGGGTTGAGCCCAAACCTCCAACTGTTTTGGGGTGAAGAAGGGGCTCTGTGGTCCCCACCCCAGGCTGCCTGCTGGGGCTGAAGGCAGAATCTGTCCCTGCTGTCCCGTTCCCATGGACCCGCAGGAGAATCGCCGCCTCCTGCTCTGTTACAAGTCGGGAAGCTGAGGCATGGCTCCGTGCTGGCTTTTAGACATTGATGACAGCGGGAGCAGACCAAACCTAGGGGGGAGGATTTTCCTGCTGGATCCTGACTCTTTTTAAACATTTTTGTGCCTTTGGGGTGAAGGCTGTCGCCGTGGCAGAGACATGGGACCTCGCACCCCGCTCCCAGCTCGGCGCTTCGCCCATGGGACACGGGTGAGCACCACTGCAGGAGCATCACTGAGGTCGAGCACCAGCGGGGCAGTGGGGAAGGCGCCCAGCCCCGGCGTACAGGCGGGGAAACTGCAGCAATGGAACCGAGACGAGACCCGCAGCCGCTGGCTGAAGTGCCCGCGCTGGCGCTCCCCACCTGCCCGGGCATCCTGGCTGCGCGCCCGGACCGGGAAGGAGGGGGAAGGCGGCGTCACGGCCCGGGAAGCCGAGCCAAATCTCAGCCCAGTGATAAAGTTTAACATTGATTTTTGTATTCCCCTTTCTCTGGCCTGGCAGGACTTTGGTGCATGCAGAGCCAATGACTCCTGCAGCCACAGCCTCCTCCCTGCGGGGACCATTCTGCACCCGTGTGTCCCCTCCATCCCGACCTGGCTCCAAGGCCCAGCCCTGCCTGGGGGGCTTGGAAACAGAAAGAGCCTCCAAATAAAGGGTGTTTTGAAGGGATGGAGGCACCCTGAGCCAAGGGTTTCTTTGGCCGGGAGCGGGTGCTTGGCTGTGGCTGGGCACCGTGCGAAGCCGTGTCCTGCGCCGCAGCCCCCACGCGGGCCCGTCCCCTCGGGGGGTGCGAAGAGCCCTGGATACAGCGGATCCGTCCTTACCTCCCCTTGGCCCCCGCCTGCCGAAGGGCACAAACGCGCAGGGAAATCAAAACGATTGCAAATAGCGGGGCTGGGACAGCAATTCCCTACGCCAACAGCCTGTCTGCACGCAAGGCGGAGTCCCTGGGCACCCCCGTGCTGCACCCGCGTCCGACCCGGAGATGGGAGCGGGGCTTCGGGCAGCGCAGTGCAACGCCGGGGTCCCGAATTGTCCCAGAGATGTGGGGTTCAGGTCACATCCCTAAAGCCCTGGGGAGGACCCCGCCAGCCCCAGCCCTCTGCAGGGAGCACCCCCGGCGTGGGGCTGGGTCTCTGCACCCCAGAGCTGCCAGCACCCCGGTGAGCTGCAGGCGGGGCTCGCCCTGCTCCTGCCCCAGCGCTGGGAAGAGCCGTGGCGGCGCTGGCTTGGGGCTGCCGGGGAGCCCCACACCGCCTGCCCCGTAGAACCATAAACCCAGCTCCAGCCTCTGAACTGGGAAGTCTGTCTCGAAACCAGTCCGACTAGAATAACTGGGAAGGCAACTGTGGTTTCTTTTCAGGAAAAAGAGATCTTGAAAAAGAACTGAAACTGTTTTCATTTGGACAAAAATATTCCTAGACATTTTTCCACGTTTTGCCAGCGTGCGAGAGCATTTGCTTTTCATTTTTCAATGGAAACCCAGAGAAATGTAATTGAAAATGATGTTTTCCCCGAGAAAAAAAAAAAAGTCAATTACTGCTGAAAATCCTTTTTGGTAAAAACAAAGCGACTTGGTGAAAGAAAACTCTTCCCAAGCCGGGCCTGGCCTGGCTGACATGGCTCTCCCCACGCTCTCCGGCCCGAGCTGTGCCGGGGTGCCGCGGGCTGGCCGGTGGGTGCCGGTGGCGCCCGCTCCCTGGGGCCGGCGTGACGCGTGGCCGCAGCCTCTCGCCCTCCGCGGGGAGCCGGGGACCGGCTGGCAGCGGGCGCAGGGCGCAGCGAGCCGTCCCCGCCGCGTCCCCGCCGCGTCCCCCGCGGCCTGCCTGCATTTTGGAGAGGGGTGTGAAGCAAACATGAGACGGCCTCAAACACTCGGTCCCATGGTGCTTTTTGGAATAGTGATAATTAAATTCAGACTTTTTTCCTTTCAAAATGCCCTGGAAAAATCCAATCACTTTGCAAATCAAAATAAGCATTTCCAATTAATCCTCTAACTCGAACCACATGGCTTTTAGGGAACGCGGTTGCACTCTGCTGAGACGCTATTTTTAACCCGGTGACGGCTCCGGCGATGTTCTGAGCGTGCTGCAGGCAGGCGCGGTGTGGCTGAGACGGCCGGGAGCTGCCAGGCACAGGCGCTGCTGGAGCGGGGCCTGGGGGCACGTCGTCCCCGTCCCCGCAGGTGTGAAGGCGCTGCCCGGCCGCCAGCGCGAGGGCGGGTGACAGCTCTTGCCAATGGCCCCGGTGGCGGCAGGGACGTGGGCTGAGGCTTCCTGAGTTCAGCTTTCCACCCCCGGTGTGGCAGCAGTGACCCTCCACTCCTCCCCGTGGCCAGGGGGTCCCAGCGCCAGCACCCCCCAAATACCTCCCCTGAGGGCTGAGGCTGCACAAATTCGTGACAGGCAGGGGTGGCCGGCTAGGCGTGGGGTCAGACACTGGGGCTGTGCCAGGGCCAAGGGTGGTCAGGGGTGGTGTGAGAGCAGCACTGGTGTCACAGGGGGAGGACGAGAACATTAAACCCTCCCCCTGAAACACCCTCCTGGGTTTACCGCAGAGATCCTGCCAGCGGGTGAAAATTCCCAGCCCCGCTTGCGAGGCTGGCAGCGCCTGGCACTGCTCCCAGTCATGCCAGTGGGAGGAACTGGTGGCACTACTGGGCCACCTCCCCCCCTTCGCCACCTCCCTTCTTCCCAGGGACAAGAGCCTTGAGGTGCCCCGTGGCGGGTGAGGGCACCCAACTAGGTGATGGGATCAGGTCCTGCCTCCCAGTCCTCCTGTGTCCCCCCGCTGCGGTGGCATTTCCAGGGCCCCTCTGCGGTGGTGCCAAGGTGGTGCTGAGCGGTGCCAGCTGTCACCCGCCAAGCCCGGGGGGGTTATTTTTAGCCCTGGCTGGGGATTTGGGTGCTAAGCAGCCGGCACCTCGCAAGCTGATTTGAGCGTTAAGCTGCAAAGCTGGGGACGTGGCCAAGGCAGGCACGGATCTGGCCCCGTCCCCCACCTGCCCCCGGCACTGGGAGAAGTGGTACCCGAGCCCTCGGGGCGGGGGGTCTCTGGGCGAGCGTGAGGTGCCGTTGGGGTGGCCTCCCCGCCGCTGCCTGTGTCCGTCACCCCCGCTGTGCCGACGGGAGAGAGTGGGGGTGCTGGCCCCCCTCCAGGACGTGGGGGCTGGGGCTGGGAGAAGCCGCCGTCGGCAGGGCGAGGCGGGAGCAGGAGCCGCACACCCCAGCCAAAGTCAACTCAGCCATCGCCGTTCCCAGGCTCCGTGCGCTGACGGGCACCCCAGTGCCCGGGGGCCTGTGCGAGTGGGGTGCTACCCACTCCCCGAGCCTCCTCTTCCTCACACGTGTGCTCCTGCGCTGGATTTTCCTCCTGGACGGCTTTGGGAGCTGCCAGGAGACTGCAGCACCCCCTTCCCCGGGGACTGCAGCCGTGCCGGGGCTGAGGCTGGTTTGGCACTGTTTTGGGCGCCGAGCCAGCACGTGGAGCTGGGGGACATGGGGGTGCTCGGGGCCCAGTTCACCCCACTGTGGGGGCTGGAGCACCCACATCAGCGGAGGAGGGAGAAACGAGGGTGCTGAGCTCCTCTGGGAGCTGCAGCGAAGGAGGAGCGGCGGAGCCAGACACCGGAGCACTGAGAGTGCCCGGACTCATCCCATGGTGCCCCAAACTTCGCGCTGTGCCCCCGCGCCCAGCTCCTCCCGACCAGCGTTCTGGCCTTGCTGCCTTCATCCCCTCCTGCCCAGCCTTCTCCCCCATTTCAGCCATCCCCTGTCCCCCATGCTGTCCCCACTGGGGTCCCCAAAGTCCAGGCTGCTGGTTGGGAAGGAGCAGCCTCCCTGTGGACACCTGGCATGGCGGCAGGCTTGGGGTGGCACGTCAGGCCTGGTGGGCGCGTGACAGAGGGGGCGACCTCGGCCCGTCCCCCCATCACCCTCCGCCGGCTACAGGGTGGTGCCCGCCGCTCACAAACGCCCCGCGGCCGCCCTGCCATGCCAGCTGGCTGCCGGCCCTGCCTGGCACCCACTCCCTGCCTGCTCCTGCCTGCACACGCCGCTGGCAGGGCCCTCGCCCAAGCCCCAGCGCGCTCAGCACCCGCCTCGCGCCCTGCGCCAAAGAGCCCAGCCTGACCCTTCTCCCTGCCACAGCTTCGCCGACGATGGCGCAGACACCAAGTCTGGCCCCGCGCGGAAATGGTTTGCTCTTACACCGATGACTGATTTATCGCCCGTAGCAGGGCTCGCGGCACCCAACACCCCGCCGCGCCAGGGACGGGCAGCGCGGAGCCAGCTGGCACCGCTGCCAGCTCCTCTTCCCCTCCCGAGGAAGCCGGCAGCGTCTCCGGCTGCGCCCGGGCCGGTGGGTGTTTGGCAGACGGGCGCGGAGGCGGCTTTCGGTGCTGTGCCTGTGCCAAGCAGGCGGCTCCAAAACACTGCTGGTGCCGGCGGTGCATCGCTGGACCTCGTGGGTGCCTGCGGCTCCGGGGGCTGGTGGGGGCGATAGCGGGGTACCAGCGCTGGCCCCGCCCTGGCCCTGGGGGAGAGGGGCCATTTCCCGGGGCTGCCGGGGCAGAGTTAAGGGTATTTTGCGGGGAGGAAGGAGGCCGCCGCGCTCGGTTCCCAGCCCTGCAGCGTAGGCTTTCCAAGCTGCTTGCCGTTCATTTCTGAGCTTATTAAGAGCTGGGCTTTGTCAATAAGGCACCATGTAAAGCACATTGTTGTCTCTTAGCAACCTTAACTGGTTTAAGAAGAATTTTGTTTGGTTTTTTTCGGAATATAGAAGAAACGCACCAGGAAATGGCTGCGCCAGCCGGGTTCATCCGGGAGCACCAGCTCTCCCGCGCGAGTTGTCGGCGCAGCACAATGGCTTGGCCCCGGCTCCCCGGCGCCCGGCCCCAGCTCCTGGAGAGCCGGCCCTGCTCCCACTTACAAAACGGGAGTGCGGGGAGCAGTGGGAGGCTGCTGGGGCCGGGGGGGGATGCTGGCAGCTGGGGATGGGGATGGGCGATGCTGGTGACGGGGAGGCCACTGGGCTGGGCCGGCCCTGGCTGAGCAGGGCGCAGGGAGGTGGGGAGGGTGGGGAGACACCATGTCCCCAGTGTGAGGACAGGAGGGAGCCTTGGCCATGCCCCACTGCTCCTGGCTTGGAGCCCTCCCTGTGTCTCTCCGTCCCCTGCACAGGAGCTGGTTGGGGTGCCATGGCCAAGGGCACCAGGCAGGCGGTGGCAGAGCAGATGGGACCCCAGGTCCTCCACTCCTGCCTGAGCGGGACCGGGATGGATGGGGACAGGGCTCCCACCATGTCCCTGTCTGTGCTATACTGGGGTAACTGGGCCCCAGTGTCACCCTCCCCATGGTGCCGGAGCTGGTTAATGGCAAACGGCGCCGGGGAGCATTAACTGAAGCAGGCGGGGGGGCGGGAGTATAAACAAGCGCAGAAGGTGAATCTGCAACCGCAGGAAGTCAGTTATTAATTCGAGTGAGACATTTTGCCCCTTGATTTCCTGTAATCGCGCCTTTATGTAACGGCGGGGGAAGGGCGGGCAGTGCTGTGGGGAGGGGGCGGCCCTTGGGAAGGGGGTGCGGGGTCTGGCATCCCCCACCCTGTTCCCCTTCAGCTGCTCCCCGAGTCCCCCCCGTGTCAGCCCTGAGGGAGAAGGGTGTCAGGGTGGGAGCCCACCGCCTCAGCGTGCCACAGCCGTGCCAGGGGGACGTGGGGGACCCCGAGCGCGTCCTGTGCCTTCCCCACAGGAACTGCCCCCCCCGTTCCCAGCCTGGGCCCCTGCAGGCTGTGGTCCCTGTGGGGACATGGCTGGGGCCTCGTGTCCTCACATCACCTCCCGTGTCGGGGGACAGGAGCCGGCAGAGCCGCCCGCCGCCCGGCACGGTGCCGGTGTGCAAACGTGGGTGTGTTTGTGCACGGATGCGCTTGCACACGTGGATGTAAGTGCACGTGTGTCCGTGCGAGCACGTGCCCTGTGCGTGAACTCACCCGTGTGCCCGCACGTCGGTGCGCACACATGCACGTTTGCGTGTGTGTGCGCACACGTGCATTGCCCTGTGCCCCCGGCACACGCCGCGGGGCACCACCACGCACACGCTGAGGAACACGGGTGCGCACCCGGGCCTGTGGCAGGGGGACACGCGCAGTGGCGGGGCCCACGGCAGCCCTTCGTGCCGGCTGGCGGGCAGCCGGGACTGCGGCGGGCTGGGAGGGGGCCGGGGAATACAGCACTCCCCTGCCTTCAATTGGCTGAGCGGTAAATAAATAAAAGGGAATTAAATAAATAGAGGCAAGTCGGTTTATATAATCGCTGGTACAGTTTGTCCTGAACCTCTGCACGGATTAGAGAGCTGGCACCGGCCGTGGGTCATTAGCAGCTGGGCTGAGCCCCCCCAGCGCGGCCGCCCCAGGCCCGGCCCCCCGGCCAGCGGCCCCCAGCCTTGCCCCCTATTTACCTACCCGGGTACTTTTTAACAAGCAACCTTGGGAAGGGCCGTGCACGTGTGTGCACGTGTGTGTAAGTGCCTACACGGATGTTGTAGGCATGGGCGTGCACGTGTGCCTCGCTGCACACGGGAGGGCCCACGGGTGTGTGTCCAGGCGTGTTGGGGGGGTGTACGTGTGCGATTGTGAGTGTGTGTGTGTGTGTGCATTTGTGTGTCTGTGTCCACGCACATGTGCTCGTGTGCATGTGGTGCACATGTGCACATGCCTATGAATGTGTGTGCGTGTTCACAAGCGTGTGCGTGCCTCCACGTGTGCGTGTGGGGGTGTGCACGCATGGATGTGTGCATGCAGGGGAGTACACACGTGTGTGTGTATTTGCACACGTGTTTGTGTGGGTGGGAGCGCGCCAGCACGTGAATGTACCCCCGTGTGTGGTGTACGCATGCCTGTGCACACGCGTGTGCATGCCTCTGCACGAGCACGTGTGTGTGTGTTGGGGTGGGAGGGCCCCCCCCCCCCCCNCCCCCCCCGCCGTGGCACCCACGGGTGCCCATGTGCCAGCACACGGCGGGTGCCCGCAGACCAGGGTCCCCACGTGCCCCTGCACCCCGCCTGCGCCTCCCGACGGCCCCAAAGGCCCCCCCCCCCCCCCCNTACTGCAGGATGGGGGGGTCCCACTTGGGTGGGATGCTCGTGGTGGGGTGGCCGTGGCCGTGGCCGTGGCCGTGTGCGCTCTTCTGCTGCCATCTAGTGCTCGCCCACGGGCGAGTCCCGGCCCCGGCCCGCGGGGGCCGCACGGAGCCGGTCGCCCGTGGCCCCCGGGCGTTGCGGGGCCAGCAGCGCCCGGCTCTGGGTGCCCTGGAGGAGCCACCTGCGAGCTGGGGCAACCCGGGCACCTTGGGCCGCTCTGGGGGGTGCCGGTGGGCTGGGACCCGGGACCCTGAGGCTGGGGGGGGCCCTTGACTCCGGGGGGACCCGGAGCAGCATCAGCCTGGGAACTGGGGGAAAAAAGCCTTTTCTTGTGTACACCCTGGTGGAGCCACGCTACCAGGGGAGGGTTTGCTGACGCTGGATGTGCGATGCTGTCTGGTCGCCCCTTCACCCCCCCCCCAGCCACCCCGTCTCCCTGGGCCCTGGCTGTGGCAGGGGCTGCAGGATCCTGGTTTTACCCACCAGCGACTGTCCCGGAGCACTTTGTGGCTGGAAGGGACGGTGCCACAGAGAGGCCGACACGCTGCCAGGGGCCGGTGTCGCGGGTGGCATCTCGCCGCCACCATAGCGGCGAAAGGCCAGGCTGCAAACCACTGCCGCCGCAGTCCCAGCGGAGCCTTTTTACGCACAACGTTGGGAGCAGGTTTCCTCCCTTTCTCCCGAGGCAGCCGAGCTTCCCTGAGACGGATGGCCTCACCCTGCGCTCGATACCTGCTGACTCAGGGCCTTGTGCGCTAGCATTGACTGATCGGCCGCCGCATCCCTGCTGGGGCTCGGCAGTAAATCGGCTGTGCCGAAGCCAGCCGAGCCCGTGAAACACTCATGTGCAGATGCAAGCTCCAGCCCCGCGAAGAGGGGGGGTGATCGATGGGGTGTCAGCAGAGATTCGGGCTCCTTGGTGCTTTGCTCGGGGACATCTCGGCAGGAGATGCCGCAGAGGTATTTTTAGCTGCGTAATTCATAGCTACCTCCAGCCTGATTAATTTTTTTCTCCACTGGTCAATCCATCACGCGCCCTTCGCTGGCTGATGGATGCGCGCGGGGAGCTGGGTGTGCTGGGAGGGGCTGATGCAAAGCCTGGGCGCTGGCTGCGTCCCTCTGCGTCAGCTGCAGCCTCTGCTCCTGTTTTTATACGGGGTAACACGAAATGCGACAAGCTGGGGCACAGCGGGCAGGGACACAACCCGCCTGTCTCAAAGCAACTGGCTGGTGCCACCCAGCCGGGCAGGATGGGTGCAGTGGGGAGTGGCTGTGGGGCAGAATCGGTGCTGGGAGCGTGTGTTGACCATGGACCGGCTCCCGGGATGTTCCAGCCTTTGCCAGGGGACTTGCCCTGCCCCAGGTCCCCAGGTGGGAGCCAGTGAGAGGCTGCAAGCAGCCCACATTTTTTATCCTCAGTGAAAGCATCTCCACTCAGCCCTGAATCAGCAAAACACTGTTTTTTCCAAGCGATGCTGCTCCCAGGATGAGGACAGACAGTCCTGGGGGCTCCCAGCATCTCCCAGGGGTGTGGCCACAGAAGGTGGATTCCCAAAATATTTTGGGGGTTAAAGGAGGCTGATGTGCTTGTTGCCTCGGTGGGAAATGTGGGCTGAGGGAGCCGAAAGGACCAGCCTTAACTGGGATTTAGGGTCCCATTTACGTTCGCTCACTCCTGACGTGCCCACTGCCCCCCAGCCCTCCCAATCCCTGTGAGCGCCGTGGCGGGAGGTGCCATCTGCCCGTGCGAGAGCCGGCACACGTGGGTGCCCCACGGGGCGCCCCGACACCCCCCAGGGCCCCTGGGCTCCCGCCAATGGCTCTTCCGCCCCGCCGAGCGCCGCCGCCCCCACGTCCTGGCGTGACCCGGCTCCCCCACGCCGGTGGCCGCGGCCGGAGGCAGCGCGGGGCTGCAGGGTTGCGGGGGCTGCTTCAAAGGCCCAATTTTCTCGCTCTGAAGCCCCAGCTCTGTTCGCGGTGGCAGGCAGAGCCACGGGGCCACTGGGGCAGCGTGGGTGCTCCCGAGCGAAGGGACACTGCGTTCCTGCTGCGGCGCAGGGGGCTGCTGGGGGGGCTGAAAAGCCTTTGCCCTCCTCCCACAGCCCTTTGATACCAGCCCAGCCTCTTGCCCTGGAAACTGCAGCCGCCCACAGTAGGGCCACACAGGGCAGGATCTGGCCTCCCGCTCTGCCCCAGCCCTCGGTGGAGCTGGCAGGGTGCCGGGTGCCATCCTTGCACACAGACAGGGATGTCCGAGTGTCCCCGGGGTTTGTCCCTGCCTGAGCGCCCTGTGCTGCTCATGGCTGGGGCTTTCGGGCTTCCCTTGCAAGCCTGAGCTGCCGCAGTGGCTGGTGCTTCTCATCAGGAATCCACTCAGCCCATCTGCTTCCCAGAAATCCCGTGTACCAGCCCGGGAGAGCTGCAGGGTCCCTCGCAAAGGGAGGCGGGTGCTTCGGAGCTGCTGCAAATGGCTGGGCAGAAGCTTTGGCTGCTCCCCGGGGACCCGCAGCCCCTGGCTCAACCTCTTGCTGCGAAGCTGTGGAGGAATTCCTCTGCTTCCCAAAACCAGCCCGGGGCTGTGCCCAAACCAGCCTTAAGCCCAGTTTAAGGCGATTCCCAGAGGCAGGGTGGGTGCTGGGGGATGACAGACAGACACCCAGGTCCTCTCACAGGTACCATTCCAAGGACAGGGCTGACAGAGGTGGGGTGAGGCTTACGTGCCAGCAGAGACCTTCACGGCCAAACAGGGAGATGCTGTTCCCTGCTGGCAGCAAGGTTTTCTCCAAAAAACATTCATGAGAGCAAAGCACCTGGGGTGAGCCAGGGCAAGGACAACCCAGCACAGCCCCAGGCCTGGCCAGGCAAGGCCACGATCAGCAGGAAGAAACAGAAACCCTGGTGCAGGGAAACTACCCAACCAAACAGGCATCATCGAGCGGATTGTGCCCCAACCCTCTGTCCCAGGCGGGGCTGTGGGGTATATAACCCCCGCGTCCTTGGCCCAGAGTCCTGCTCTGCCCCATGATTGGCCACCCCCACTCCAAACCCACGCGGCCGAGACCCGACCCTGACTCCCCGGCCCGGCCGCCCCCACTCACCATCCACCAGGTCTTCGCCCTCACGTCGTAGCAGAGCTGCCACTTCACGGAGCCCTCGGCCGCTGTGCTTGGCACCTCCATCCCCACCCACCTACTCCAGGAGGTGCCCTGCTCCCGACTCCATCACAGACCCTTTCTGCCCCCAAAAGCATCCAGAGCAGCCCCCAAGCCCCGAGGGCACTTGGGAAAAAGCAGCTGGATGGAGGCGAGGAATAATCCCTGTGCAGGAAGCTTTCTGAGCTGCCCCAGGGGAGGCGGGTCGGCTGCTCTTGGGCTCGTGGGTGGTCACTGCACTGCAGAGGCTGTGCCAGCGGCCAGCGGGCACGCCTGCAGGATGGCACCCATGGCGGGGGGACGGAGGGACCCTGGGGGGTGGGAAGGCAAAGGGATGCGCGGGGTCTCCGAGGCTTTGGGGGTTGCTTTGGCTTTGTCTTCCCAGGGAAGGGGCTGTGCAGGTGCCACCTACAACCTACAAGCCCCCGTGCCAGGGACCCTCGAAACCAGACAGATCACAGACAGGTCCCTCTGTGGCTGCCGGACTCCCACACCACCCCTGCCAGCGCTGCCCGCCCGTCTCCTGCCAGCAGGTGTGCGCTGAGGCAGCGCGCTCGGCCGGGGGGCCCCGCTCCCCCCTGGCTCTCACATCTGTAGGAACTTGGCTATGAAGTGGGTGTGCGTGGGAACCTCGTCCGAGGGCCTGGAGGGGCTGGGGGGCAGCAGGGCTGTGGGGGCCGAGCTCTGCTCACTGTGCCGTGGCAGGATACACTCACTGGGGAAAAGCCCCAGCCCTGTTGTCCTGGCGTGGTCCCAGCAGGACCCAGCACCGGGGGGGTGACGTCCTTCGGGCCCCACTGGTGCCACGTGCGCAGCAGCGAGCCCCAAAGGATCCCGGCCGGGGTCACCCTGCCGCCTTCCTCCTCAGCCTGTCCCCCGCTCCCCACCCAGGGACGAGCTTTCCTGGACTTTGGGCCCTGCCGCAGGGAGCCCTGACCTCCAGCGAGCGCTGGGGCTGCCAGTTGTCACCATCAATTTAGATGGATTTTGTATCCTCCTCCCAGTGATTACAGCCTGACTCGGGGTTTGGGGGTGGTGGGCTGATCACCGCTGCTCGAACTGCTGATTATGGCTTCGTTATCCTGGTAGCCGGATCCTTCCTGGCGCTGGTCAAACCCCAGTCCCTGCTGGGTGCCCTGCCTTTTGCCTTGCCCCCTGCCCACCCTCCTGCCTGCTGCCTGCTGGTTTTCCAGCCCTGCCTGCTTGCCCAGCCACTGTGCTAGCAGAGCCTGGCTCCTATCTGTGGCTCTGCCAGGAGATGCAGCAGGTGCCTGGGGCATCCCTGGAGCCTGGTGACCCATCGCTGATGCTGGTGGCAGGCAGGTGAGACCCAGCGTGTCACTGGCAGGATGGGAGGATAGAGGAGGTTTGGGTTTTTTTGGCTTTGAAGGCCAGGAGTCACAGAAGAAGCTGGTTTTACACTGAGCTGGGGGTTTCATGACATTTGGAGATATTTAGACAAGAAGGTCTCGGGGATGGGAGCATCCTGCTGGCTGGGGTCTGCCAGAGCTGGGGGGCTTGAGCATCGCTGCGAGCACGGTGCCGAACGGTTTGGGGATGGGGGAAATGGCTGTGTGGGGAAGGAAACAGCGTGAGACACAGGTTGCAGGAATTCAGCTTCTGGAAATAATTAATTTCAAGGCCTGGAGATTACTTTCTGATATATTTTTTTTTCTGAATACGATTTTTTTATACTTATTTTTGATCAAAAGCCAGGCTTTTTTTGGGAAAGAACTCAAGAGCTTTTCATGAACATTTCCCCTTCCAATGAGACTTGTTTTCATTTCAAAGAGGGCTTGGGGCAGAAAATAAACCCAAAGGTGAGCAGTGGGAGCAGCTCAGCATTGGGTGCCAGGGCTGGAAGGGAGATGCTTTGGGACACGGGTGCTGGAGGGTGGCATCGGGCTGCAGGTGGGGGCAGATGGGCTGCGCTGAACAAGGACAATCTTCCTGTTTAAGAATTGCTGCTTGGCTTGAAAAGGATGGTTTTAATGCAGTGCCTGCATGTGATAACGTGTGTGTGCCTGCACGTGTGTGTGTTTGCGTGGCGTGGCATGTGCGTGTGCTGGTACAGGCAGGCGAGGCGCTGACTGCGAGGAGACGTGTCCTGCTCCAAGCAGGGCTCTCCTGGACGCTGGGGTCGCAACGCTGGCAGAAGCAGGGAGGAGATGCCACGGGACAGAACCCAAAAATATATCAGGGACTGGAGGGGGGTGGAGTTGGGAAGGGCCTGTCTGTGGGGAAGGGCCCTGGCAGGAGCTGGGGGGACGCTGCACCTTCTGCAGGGCACCGCAGCCCTGCCCGGATGGTGGCCGTGAGGGCGGGCACATGGCCAGTGGGGTGCTGCCAGGGCTGAGGGGGTTTAGCAGTGCTGGTCCATCGTCATGGGCATCACCCCGACTGTACAGGAGCTTGGAGGTGTTTTTACATGCCAAGGGGAGGCAGAAGGAGGATGAGGCCCCCCCAGAGTGGGCAGGGGGAGGCAGCCGCAGTGCTGGCTGCCGTGCCGGGTGATGGCACCCTCTGCCGTGGGCTCTGCTGCCCCCGCGGTGGAGCTGCTGGGGAGCGGAGTTGGGGGGAGTGGACGTGGGGCTGAGCCAGCTGCTCCGGCCAGGGGGTCCTGGGGCAGAACTGCCTTGGCATCCCCACATTGCTGGGAGCGATCCCACCTCCTCTGCCTCATGAGGATCTGCTGGTGCAAAGCCCAGCTCTCTGTGCCTCGGTTTCCTGGAGCGCAGGGCTCTGCCTGGCTTTGCAGCCCCCCTCATCGCCTCCTGGGATGTCCCCCCCTCGCCCCTTGCCCACGCCTGGGCCCTCATCTCTGGAGGGGAAGGAGGGGGCTGGCAGCTCTTGCTGCTCCCAGCTTGGCCCCGTGGGCCTCCCCGCTGCCCGCCGTGGTGGCCCTGCCCGCGCTGGCGCCTCGGGGGAGGGTGTCTGTGCGCAGCGGGGTGGGTGCCTGTGTGCGGCTGCGGGCGCGGGGTGCACACGCGTGTGCTGCTGTGTGCACGTGCGGGTGTGCGGGGCCCTGCCTGCGGGTGCTCGGGCCCCACGCTCACCCGGGGTGGGTGCGCACACGCGTGTGCTGGCGCACACGGATGTGCCTCCTGCTGCTGTGGCCAGCGACCCCCGTCCTCTGCTGGCAGAGGGCTGGCCCGCTCCAGACCCACAACTTGGGCCGCTGCCCCGCTGGACCACACGTTAGTGACGGGGCCAGTGTATGAGATCAGACCAGGGCACTCCAGTCCCACAGCGCCCTGCGCGCGTTCCCTCGCTGCCCTGGGCCATCTTCTTGTCCTCTGGTGTTCCTGACCCCACCTGGTCCCTGAAAGACGTGATGATCCCGGCGGGGTGGCGTGGTGCCACCCTTTGCTGCAGGAGCACGGGGAGCAGCAGGGGGGGAGTGAGTTCACCCGGCTCCACAGCAAGAGGGGCGGCAGATGGGGACAGGCTCTGAGGAAGCTCATGTCCCCAGATGACGGAGCTGGGGGCTCTGCTTTAACCCCCATGCGGGACCCCTCCCATGGGGGTCAGCGTCTGGAGCTGGGGTGCTGGTTCCTCCCTGGGCCATGGAGCTTCTCCAGCCCCGAGCCGGGATCAGTGTGCGCAGATCCGAGCATCTCTTTGGGATGGGACATCTGGAGGTGGAGAGGAGAGCGGGGACCTTCTTGGGGAGGGATGATGATACTTTACCCCCACGTGCTTAGACCCGTCTCTGGAGATGGCACATTGCTGCCCGCTGTCCCCAGGGGCTGTGAGCCCCCTCCATGCCGGGATGGGGGAAACGCTGCACTCCGAAACCACCCCCCCTCCTAGAACCGCGCAGGCAGGACAGAGCCCCCCGAGATGTACAAACCAGGCGACACCCCCACGACAGACCCCCGGG
>MU001485.1:933791-952171 GCA_010365825.1 Otus sunia
GGATGGATGGATGGATGGATGGATGGATGGAGGGATGGAGGGATGGAGGGATGGAGGGAGGGAGGGATGGAGGGATGGATGGAGGGAGAGACAGATCGATGGATGGATGGAGGGATGGATGAAGGGATGGATGGATGGATGGATGGATGGATGGATGGATGGATGGATGGATGGGCAGACAGGTAGGTGAATGGATGGGTGGACAGAGGGATGGGCAGACAGACAGACCTGCTGCAGGATGCCTACAGCCCAGCCTGGTTTTTACGCCACTGCCAGTCCCATCCCCTGCCAGCTGCCTCCTGCCTCAGTTTCCCCCACAGGCCAAGCCCCTCCGAGAGGAGGTTGGTTACCGCGACCTGGGAAGCACCTTGGGTCTTCCAGCCATTGTAGGGGTACCCAGCTCCCATGGGGGGGTCCTGCTCTCCCCAGCTCCTTGTCTGGGGGCTCCGGTTGAATTTAGCCCAAGGGTGGCACCCTGGGACCCACCACCCTTGCGCCAGCTTGGGGGACCCGCTGGCGGGCAGGGGGGTGGCCCAGCCCGCTTGGGGCCGTCAGCTGCAGATGGTGGCAGCAGGACTTCTCCCCGGCAGTAGATGACAGCCAGGAGAGCCACGTGTTCTTTGGGCAATTGTTTGTTCCTGTCAGCTCGGGTATTTTTGGAGCTTTTCCTTCCTCTGCTCTCCCGTTTCGGAGGCAGCAGCTGGTGGAGAGCGATTGGCCCCGGCGGGTGTGTCTGGGTCCGGGGCAAGGGCGAGCTCCCACGCCGGGGGTCCCTCTGCAGCTCCAAGTGTGTGCCCTGGGCAGGTCCTGGTACCAAGTACTGTATTCTAATATAATAATAATAACAACAATAATAATAAAAAACCCCATACATATAATATAAAATAATACATTGTTTGTAATACATACAAATATATATAATATTATAATACATAGTGATGCTGGCCATCCCCACGCAGCCCCCCCAGGCTCCCAGCCTGGTGATGCAAGGGGATCTTTGGGATCCCAGAGCCTTGTGCCTTGCCTAGAACCAACCCTCCCCACGTGAATCATCCCCGAGCGAAGCCGCAGCTCCCAGAGTCCTGTGATTCCCTGGGAATACGGCTGCCAGTGACGCGGCCGGCGACCTTCCTTCGGGCAAAGAGCCGCCTAACGCCTGGCCCGCTCGGTGCCACGGGATGGGCGGCCGAGCCGAAGGGTCCCCAATTGTTTCTGGAGCTGAGGCTGAGCCAACGATTCCCCCGTGCCTCAGTTTCCTCAGAGGTACCCTGGGGCCAGGCGGGGCCTGCTCGTGCCACGTTGACTCCGCAGAACCTTGCTGGGCACGTGGAGCCGGTGACAGCCCCGCGGCCCCTCCACCGCTGGCGGCGGGTGCCAAGTGGCTGGTGAGTGCCACGTCTCTGAAATCAAATTACCTTTGATATCGCCAGGGCTATTTTAATCTCTCCTCGGTCACGTTGGTCCTCCACCCGCTGGCACCCGCGTCATTTAAGCATTCTCTGGGTGCTGTGTCATTCCCTCCCCGCCATGTCCCCTCCTGTGAGCCCTGAGGACACCCCTCGCCCCCTCCACCCCCTGGCATCGGCAGCCTTGGTACCTGGCTCTGCCCAGCTGCCTGTTTGCCCCCCCACTCCAGGCAAAACCTGGGTACCAACCCCCCTGCACCTCCTGCTCGCAGCACTGGTGGGGGGGATCAGCCAGAATCGAGGGTGTTTGTTCCCGTGGTGCTGAGCAGGATCCGGCCCAGGTGCAACCACCCCCCCGCATGCAATCAGCCAGTTGTGGGGGGGTCTCCAATGGGCGGGATGGGAACTGGCTCCTTGGCACCCCCGAGAGGGGGACAGGGCTGGGGCACAGTGGGGGGCATTTTGGGGCTCCCTGCTGCAGCGGAGTTGGGGGGAGCACATCCACCACCCTGTAGGGCAGGGAGGGTCACAGCCCCCCCATTTCCTCTACAAAATCTGAGTCAACGGTTTGGGAGACGAGACCCTTAACCCTGGCACTGCTGGGCTGGTGCCCCATGGCAGGGACCGGAGCTGTGGGGGGGTTCCCCCAAACACCCCCTTTCCCCTGGGATGTGTATGGTAACATTATATGTTTCCCCAAATGCATCTGAATTTAGAATTGGGGCGGGGGGGGGTGTGAGGGGACTTAAACACCTCAACAGATGGAGGCTGGTTGTTTGGGGTTGCAAGGAGATGTTTCAAGTTGTCCCAAACTGGCAGGTTTCTGGGGGGGGCCTTTGCTCCCCTCTGGTGCCCACCTCCAGCTCATGCCTGATCCCCCTCCATCATGCCTGGCATTGGGGACTCCTGATTTACACCAGCAGGAGAGATCCCACCACATTTCTCCACCTTGCAGACAGGGGTGGGGGGGGGTGACCAGGTCTGGGGTCCTCTCACCCCCTTGGCACCCTGGTGGGGGTCCCCAGCCCCCTGCACGGGGTTCTCAGGCTGAATCTCTTCCCTCTCTCTCTGTCCCCGCAGTTAAAAAGGCCAAGTTTGACGGGCCCCAAGGTGAGTGTCCCCCCACCTGCCTGCCTTCCTGGGGGGACCATGGGGCTCGGGGCTCAGCTTTTGGGCTGGTCGGTTGTGGCAGGATCAGAGGAAGGGCTGGGGGGTGGCAAGGGGACCCCAGGCTCAGCCTCAGCTCTGGAGGCATCATTTGGCAGATGTGGAGGGAACACACGCAGAGATGGGGATGCCCTGGACAGGATGGGGGGGCGCAGACAAGCCACCTGGCAGTGGTAGGGTCCATCCTGCCTGGCTGACTGGGGCTGGGGTGCTGAGGACAGTGTGGGGGGACCCCATGGGAGGTGGCAGTGGGGGGTGTCTGGGAGGTGGGGGCATGGCTGGAGGGACGCTCTGGGGGCCACTTCACCCTCCACTTGCTCCCACAGAGAAATTTAACACCTACGTGACACTGAAGGTGCAAAATGTCAAGAGCACAACCATCGCGGTGCGGGGCAACCTGCCCTCCTGGGAGCAGGACTTCATGTTGTGAGTGTCCCCCACCCCTGCTCCCTGCTGCTCCCCCTGACCCCCCTGTCAGGGGGAGGTTGCCCACTGCCAGTGCTCCCTCTGACCCCAGCCCTGGGGGGCTCCCCTGAGTCCTGGGGCCGAGGTGGCCCAGGCAGAGGCTGGAGTGGCCCCCGGGGGGCTGCTGGGTGACCTGATGTCTCCCCCCTCTCCCCAGTGAGATCAACCGGCTCG
Organism: Otus sunia; assembly: GCA_010365825.1. Lineage (NCBI taxonomy): Eukaryota > Metazoa > Chordata > Aves > Strigiformes > Strigidae > Otus > Otus sunia. The sequence goes on from MU001485.1 coordinate 937,004, forward strand.
ACCTGGGCCTGACGGTGGAGGTGTGGAACAAGGGGCTCATCTGGGACACCATGGTGGGGACGGTGTGGATCCCCCTCCGGACCATCCGGCAGTCCAATGAGGTAGGGAGCCAGGTGCCCCCATCCCCCCGCCAGACCCTCAGGGACATGTAGCCACCCCCATGGCTGTCCTTCGCGAGGGGGCAGAGCCTTCCCCCTCCCTGCTTGGGGCCAGATCCTGTGTGCGTGGGGTGTGGGGCTGGGGAAGGGGGGTCCCTGGCAGCTCTCCTCATCCCCATTTTTGCCCCGCAGGAAGGCCCTGGGGAATGGCTCACGCTTGACTCCCAGGTCATCATGACTGACAACGAGATTTCAGGCACCAAGGACCCCACTTTCCACCGTATCCTCCTTGACACCCGCTTTGAGCTGCCGCTGGGTGGGTACCTGTCCCCAGGCACTCCAGGAGGGGGCTGCATCCTTTGTTGCCCGCAGCACCTCGGATGCTCATGGGCCTTGGGGATGGGGCTGCGATCCTGTAGCCCCAGAAGCTGGGGGGCTGTTTTGGGGGGCCTGATCTGTGCACCAGTCGTGGTCTTTGCCCTTGCAGATATCCCTGAGGAGGAGGCCAGGTACTGGGCCAAGAAGCTGGAGCAGCTCAATGCCATGCGGGACCAGGATGATGTAAGTCTGTGCAGAATCAGGCCCTGGGAGAGGGCTGGGCAGGGAGCAGCGGTGCTGCGAGGGGGCTGCCCTCACCGGCCTGTCTCTCCCCAGTATGCCTTCCAGGAGGAGCAGGAAAAGCCTCTGCCCGTTCACAGCTCCCAGTGCTGTAAGTGCTGCCCTGCCCCTGCCCTGCTGCAGGACCCCCCCACTGCCCTGTCCCCCAGAAAACCGCACTGGGGATGCGCGGGAGCGGGTCCGTGCCTGACTTGGGGTGCTGGACCCCAACCTGAGTGGGGCTCAACCTCACCCCGCACCCTGTCCCCGTTCCCATCCTCCCTCCGTGTCTGCCAGTGTTTCTCTGCTGTCTCCCTGCCCCACAGTGTGTGAGCTCCCCTGGGGGGCTGAGTCGTAGGGGAGAGGGGTGGGAGGGGGCATGGCAATGGGGGTGGGGAGGATGGTCCCCCGGGGAGCCTGGGCGAGGGGCAGCGAGGCCAGCGAGGGGGTCCTTGGGGGGGGGCACTGGCAGAGGAGTCTGGGGGATGGGGAATGACAGCTTGATTTGACCCAACTTGTGCCTCAGTTTCCCCTTCTGTAACCACGCCGGGGCCATGCACAGCCTGCACTGTCCCAGGCACAGCTCAGTGCCTCTGTTCTGAGCCCCAGGCCCTGTTCCCTGTGCAGTTCAGTGCCACCGTGCCCAGCCCTAGGTACTGTCCCCAGCCTGGCTTGGTGTCACCATGGCCACGCCCGGGCACTGTCCCTAGTGCTCTTCAGTGCCACTGTGCCTACCCCTAGGCCCCATCCCCATCCTGTCTCAGAACTGCATTGCCCAGCCCCTGTCCCCACCCGGCACAGCTCAGTGCCAGTGTGCCCCATCCTGGGTGCTGTCCCCATCCCATCTCGGGGCACTGTCCCCAGTCCAGCTCAGTGCCACCATTCCTGGGAGATGCTGGTTCCTCCCAGCCAGCTCCTGCTGCTCTCCCAGAGCTGCCTCCATCCTTATTGTCTCTGCCCCTTTTTTTTGTAGGCAACTGGAATTATTTTGGCTGGGGAGAACAGCAGAGTAAGTATCCTGTCCCCTCCTCTCCTCCCAGCCTGGCAGTCCCCAGCGCATCCCCCTTCGCTGTGCTGTAGCCTTGCCCAGGGCTCAGGGGACCTGGAGCTCAGGTCCAGCCTGCGGCCTCGCGCTGTGGCCCTGTGCTGGGTGAGGATGGAGGCACCAAGCGCCCTGTCCTGCGCAGGACTGGCCCCACAGGCTGGCGGGGATGTGGCACCATGAGGCTCTGTGCCCTCGGGGTGCCCGGTGGCAAGGAGCAGCTCAGGCTTTGCCCCTGTGGCGGGACATTGATGGGGCAGAGGGAGGGTCCCTGCACCGTGTCCTCCTCTTCCCCCCTTCTGTATATCCCATGTCCCCCTTCTGCTCTCCTCTCATACCCCAAACCCCCTTTCTGCAGAGGGGAGCACGTGCAGTTTGCCCCTCACCCCTTCCTGGGTCCATCCCGGTCCATCTCCCCAGCACGATCCCTCAGTGGTGGGGACATGGTGGCAGTAGCGAGGTTGTGCTGGGCACGGGGTAGATTTGGGGCATCCCTGGCCACAACAGCCGTGGGGCTGTCCCCTGTCCCACTCACTGCGGCCCCTTGCAGACGATGACCCCGACAGCACGGTGGACGACCGGGACAGCGATTACCGCAGCGAGACCAGCAACAGCATCCCGCCGCCGTACTACACCACCTCCCAGCCCAACGCCTCCGTCCACCAGTACCCCATGAGGCACCAGCAGCAGAGCTCCCGCGACTCCTACACCGACTCCATGCAGAGCTACGAGATGGACTACTCAGACCAGCGTCCCATCAGGTAGTGTTGGCGCTGCCAGCTCACCCCCAGGACCTGCTCTCTCAATCCCCTCTCCACAGGTGGCAGAGGCCAGCGGGTCCCCCGGGGTGATGCCAGGGACGGCGCTTCTAGGGTGGTGGGTGACAGAGGGAAGGATGCTGAGGCGAGGAAGAGGGGGATGGTGCTGGCCCCAAGCCTTTCCTTCTCACTGGAAAGTTTTCAAGCTCTTTGGGTCACCACGCTGCTCTGTCCTCGTGGGGCTTTGGGACCCCTAAGCTCTGGCTGTCCTTGCTGGGAGCTGAGCTAGTGGCTGGGGACGCAGACGTGGCTGCAGGCAGAGCCGCAGGCAGGGACACCTGCCCGGCCCTCTGTCCCCGCGGTCGCAGCACGGCCCCGTTCCTCGCCAGCATCCAGCCCGAGGTGCCAGCCCCGTCCAGCCAGACAGAGCCTCCCTGCCGGCGTCCCCACGGCGGCAGGGGATGCCGGGGCGCGGCGGGTGGCAGTGGCGTGGTGCCCGGAACCTTGCTGATCATCTTCCTCTCCTCCCCGGCAGACGCTATGGTAGCGTAGACTCTGCCGCAAACGGACGCAGCGACGCTGAGTCCGCTTCCGAGTCGAGCAGGCGGACCAGCCGCCAGCCTTCCCTTGAGAGCAGGCGGTCCCTAGACCTATCGGATAGGTGGGTCGCTACCTCGTCGCGTGCCGTGTGCCGTCGCAGAGTGCTGTGGTCGGTCCTTGCAGCCGTGGTGAGGCCAACACCAGTCCCGGCAAGGTGGCCTCGTGCCACCGCAGGGCGCCCCTCTCCCCGCCCCGGGCCGCCTTGCAGGGAGCAGCGCTGGGATGCTCCAGGCGTCTCTCGGCCCCGTGGTTTCCCTTCTTGTCGCTGCACCCTAGTTCGTGGGGGGGATGCCCCAGCACCCTGGCCCGCTCGCCGGCACAGTGACCATCTAGCAGCACTGCTGCCTGTTCCCTGTCACGCCAGCGGGTGTGGGAGCTGGGGCCTCGGGGACTCAGATGCCACCCTCCGTTTCTGGTCACCTCCCAGGGAGAACCTGGCTGGGCAAAAGCTTTGCGCAGTGATTTGGGACCCTCACGATGTGCCGGGGGCCCCTGTCCCAGCTCTGGCCAGGACCAGGCCAGGGAGGTGAGGGGTTTCCAGGCATGAGCCGTGTCGCCTGCACCCCTGTGCCACAAGTCCCCCTTCCCAGGGTACCTGGATGATGCCAGGACCCCTCCCTGCTGGGACCAGCCTGGGCATCCCCCAGCACCCTCCTCCCTGCGGTGTCCCCTGACTCCCCACCGCCTGACCCAGCCACTCTGGGCCCGGGGCTCTGCCCATCCTGTCCCTTGTCCTCTTTCCCCCTTGCCCACCCCTGAGCCCTGGCTGCCGGTGCTGGAGACGTGGTGTCGGCCTCTTCCTAGGCGTGTCCCTGTCCTGTCTGCATGTTTGCTTATGTGAGCCTCTCCCCACGGAGCCCCGCGGCCGCCCTGTCCCCGGCAGCCTCCTGGGATGCAGGGAGCCCCTCTGAGCTGCTGCTCCCCCAGGTGCAGGCGGCCGTGAGAGGGGAATGCTGGAAGGGCTGGGGGCCGGTGGGGTGGATGGGGCGGTGGGAAGGGGTCTGCCCTGGCAGGAAGAGTGGAGAGGGAACCCCCAAGTAGGGGTGATGGGGTTGAGGGGGTGTCTGTGGAGAGGGTGTGCCTGGGAGGTCTACAGGGAGCGCTGGGATATCAGAGTAGAGGTTGGGTGACAGGTCTGTGGGCTGGGGGCAGGATGGGGTGTCTGGCCGAAGCAGGAGGCAGGATCTGGCTGGGGGTGCTGCCTGGCTGCACTCTGCTCCCACCACTGGCAGGGGTGAGCCGAGGGGACAGACACCATCCCCCCTGTCCCCATGCTCAGCCCAGGCGCAGGTCAGACCCCTGAGAGTGCCCCAGCCTGGGGATCTCGTCCCAGCCCACAGACTCTCCTGGGTCTGGGCCTTCAAGTCCCAGGATGAGGAGCCTGTGCCCCGGGGGGAGCCGCACATCCTCCCACCCGCCGTGCAGGGACCCCGGGGCTCTCGCTGGGGTGGCACAGGGCAGGCGAGGCTGCGGCATGGACCCACGGGAGCCCTGTCCTTGTCTCCCCTCGGCCCCGCAGCCCCACAGGGAGCAGCCGCTACGCCTCGTCGGCCGAGCTGAGCCAGGGCAGCTCCCAGCTGAGCGAGGACTTTGAGAACGAGAGCCTCCGGGACTCGGAGCTGGATGAGCGGGACGGCGACTCCTACCACTCCTGCCACAGCTCCGTCAGCTACCGCAAAGACTCGCCCCGCTGGGAGGAGGAGGACGATGACCTGTATCTGGAGGAGGAGGAAGAGGAGGAGGAAGAGTTCAATGAGGACTACAGCGAGAACGAGGAAGGCTACCCCAAGGAGGAGGAGGAGGAGGAGGACCTGCGGGAGCAGGGCCCTTATGAAACCCCAGAGCACGATGCCTACCCCCCACCACAGAAACCCCCCGGGCAGCAGCAGCAACAGGCCCCACAGCAGCAGCAGCAACCCCAGCTGGTCCCACAGCTGAAGCCGCAGCAGCAGGAGAGGAAGGAAGAGAGGAAGGAGGAGAGGAAGGAGGAGAGGGACACCTCTGCCCACCAGGAAACCCCAGAGGCCCTCCAGGCCCAGCCGGGAGTGGACGAAGCTCCCCTGCAAGAGGTGGCCCCCGAGCCCCTGAAACCTGCTGAGAGGTAGGAGGGGGATGTTTACCTGCAGCATCCTTGGGATGGCACCGTGCCTGGTGGCACTGGGGGTGCTCTGGAGGTGGCCCGGAGCTGGTGCTGGTGCTGTGGTGCCAAGGGGCAGCGCCACGGACCTTCTGTGGTGTCTGGGGCTTTTCCAGGTGCCTGAGGCTTCCCCCACCTCGTGCCACCCCGGCGAGGGTCAGCCCCCTCGGGACACTGCCCTGGCCCAGCCACTGGTGCCACACTCAGCAGGGGCAGAGCTCAAGGTGTTCGAGATCCTGCCAGGGCTACCGGGGGTGCAGGTTTATAACCTGGGACAAACCTGGGGATGGGGGAAGTCGGGGTTTGGGGCTGCGATTCCTCTCCTCTGGCTCAAGCTGTTGACTCCCTGGATGGAGGGGGTACCCCGGAGCTCGGCACAGTCAGAGGAAGAAATTTCCTTCACAGGAGTCAATCCTTTCCCTAGGCCACTGGTGAAAGCTTGCCCGTAGCCTCCTGTGATGTACAGATGAACTATTCGGTGGCCACATCCCTTGTACAGCATGTGAATGATTCTTATATTGGTCTCTGCCTTTAATTACTGACAACGTCCATTTTTCCATGGTTTGGTGAGCGCCACCACTCTGCACAGAGGGGAAGCGTGATGGGCTTTTTCAGTCTTTTATTTAGTTTAAATTCTAGACCAGAGCTGGGGAATCTCTAATTTAAAAGAATGTTAATGAGCTTTTTCTTAAAAAATTATATATTTAGGCCCAAGGACTGACTAGAGTCCTGGTGAAGGTGGCCTTAGTTCACGTTGGCCTGCAGTGCCTGTTCTCTGGGCAGGGGGCTTGGAGGGTCCTGTGCTGGGCACTGGAGGCCATGGATCAGCGCTGAGGACCCCAGATTAGTGCTAAGGACCATAGATTAGCACTGAGGACTACATGTTAGCACAGGCAAGGCCTCACAGGGCCAGTTTGGGCAGGTTTGTCTCCTGAGGTCCCCACAGCCCAGTTCTGGGCACCCATCTCCAGTGTCACATCATACCAGGCTCTCCAGGAGGTTGGGATATTTGGAGGATTTATTGTCTTTTCTTCCATGTCTTGATTTTGCAAGAGAGGAGGAAAAAACCCACCACAACCAGCATGTCCAGGCTGGCGGGTCCTCCTGGGCTTGGAGCCACTGGGGTGTTAAAAGCTCTTGACCCCAGGAGGTCCCAGCATGTTGGGAAGCAGCCAGAGGACATCCTGCTGGGGAGATGAGGGGTGAAGGGTGTTTAATCTACGTACTTGTGTCACCAGCAGCCCCCTGGCCCGGTGCTCCTGGAGGGATCCCTCCGTGTCACTTGGGTGCCCAGGGCAGAGTCTCACCAGGGAGGGGGAACTCCTGGCTTCTCCCCATCACTCTGCCTTGACTGTGCTGCCCTTTGCAGCAGGACTTGCTACCTTTTTAGAGTCCTTCCTAGTAGCAAGAGGAGTTTTTGCCATGGCCACAATGGCTCAAGGCCCATCAGGATCCCTAAATTGCAGCCTCAGTCCTGCCCGGGGTGTGGGGGCTGATCCCCCTTTCCCGGTGCTGTGCTGGGAAGTGAGCCAGGTGTGTGTACTTGCAGGGAGCAGGCAGAGGCGGAGGTGCAGGACCCCAAGACACGAGCCAAAGCCAACTGGCTGAGAGCCTTCAACAAGGTCTGCATGCAGCTGCAGGAGGTGAGCAACCCCGCAGCCGGGTCCCAGCACCGGCTGGGTGCTAGGCTGGGGGCACGGCCCCTTCCTGCACCCGGGCATCTTCCAGACACGTCCGCTCCCCGATCCCATGGACGTCCCATACCCTGAGGGCAGGGGGGACCTGGGGGACCCCCGACGGTGGTGGCCCTGCAACCCCATTGACACCAAGTGGGACCCCCACGAGGGGCAGGGAGTGCTGAGGACCTTCCCCCGGTGTGTGCTGCATGCAGTGTGCTGGTGCGAGCCTCTCCGCCCTCTCCTCTGTATTGAGTTGACAATTTTTTGTTCTGTTTTTAGACTCCATCCTCCATCTTTTCTTTTTGTTTTGGTTCTGGATTCGCCCCCTGGGGCTTCGATCCCCCTCCCCACCGCTTCTCTTTTCAGTTGTCCACCACCATGGCCCTTGCACCCGCGTCTCCCCTTCCTGCAGGGAAGGGGTGTAGCCTGCCTGCAGGTAAGCATGTCCAACAGGAACGACCCAGCAATGTGTGTGCCTTCTGTGTGTGTGTGTGTGTGCAGGGATTGCCCCCTCAGGGAGGTGTAATTGGCTCTTTCCTCCCTTCTCCCCCAAAACAATCCCCTCCCTTCCAGGGAGGTGGCACTGCGGGATGGTCCCTGCACACACCCCATCCCCAGTGTGCTCTGCCTTTTCCCTGCACTTCTCTCCAACTGGCCGTGGGTCCGTGCAGACCTGCTGAGCCCTTCTAATGATGCTTCTCCGGTCCCCCAAACCCGTTTTTGCACGGTGCAGCCATCCCCACTCCTTTGCCAGCCCGAGCCCCTCTGCTGAAGCCTGCCCACCACTTGCCCACCTCAGCCTCTTGAAGATATTCTATTCCCAGCGCAAGCTCTTTGCTGGGAAGAGCCCCATTGTTTTAGGAACACGCTTTCCTCTGCTCACTCTGTAAACCCTTGACGTGCTTGCCCAGTGCTGCGGGCGCTGGCCGGGCGCTCAGCTGCCAGCAGTGCCGAGCCCCGGGGAGGGCTGCCCCGCCTGCCGGGGGCTCAGTGCTGTGCCCGTGACAGTTGCCCCTTGTCTTACAGGCCCGCGGGGAAGGTGATGGAGAAGCTAAATCCCTGTGGTTCAAAGGCGGGTGAGTATGTGGGGGAGCTGGAACTTTCTGTCCCCTTGGGGTTTCACGGGCTGTTCTCCCCTGCTCATTCGGATGTGATTAATGAGCTCGTCGGGGGGATGGCGTGGGGAAGAGTTGGCCAAGCTGTGGGCATGTGGGGGGCCAGATTTTTGGGCTGAATGCTGGTTGCTCAGTGCTGTTGGAAGAGCCAGCAGAGATGCCACTGCTCCGTGTCCCTGAGAGCTGCTGCCGAGGGGGGAGAGCAAGGAGGTGAGTGGTTTTGGATGGCTCCAAGCTGGGGTGGCAGCTCCCATTTCTCTCCTGCCATCTGGGGCTTGAGTGGTGCCATGAGGAACCTTGAACCTCTCACCTGGATGGGCTGTGGGTCTCGCCCCCTCTCGCCCTCGCAGATGGCCCTGCTGCTGACCTATGCAGAACCTGGCAGGTTTCCTTGAGAACCCACCAGATCATGCTGGGGTTTTCTTTGCAGCTGGAGGCTGCAAAGTGGCATTTCAGCCCGAGCCACGCTGCCTCGGTTTCTCTCGCAGCAGAACGGCTCGGGGCTCACCTTTGCTGTCCCAGAGGGAAACCCCAGGGCTCCCACTCCAGGCTGCAAAGCCAAAGCTAACTAAGCCAAATGGGTTATATTTGTCCTGCATTCCACTGTCACACCACTGAAGCAAAACATCTTCACATGGGGAAAATCACAGTTTTCTGCCAGAATCCCCTTCCCCCCCAGTTTTTAGTCTGGTGAGCCCTGTCCCAGCTGGGGTATTGATGGGGATGGGGGGTCCCACAGGTGTGTCCCAGGCCACCCGGGGGTTGCTCTGCACTCCTGTCCACCAAGTCCCAAGCGAACATGGGGCAATAGCAGGGGCCCCTTCCTGTCTCAGTTTCCCCTTCCCCGCTGACTCTCGTCTCTCTTGCAGGCCTGGTGGCGGGCTGATCATTATAGACAGCATGCCGGACATACGCAAGCGAAAACCCATCCCCTTAGTTAGCGATTTGGTGAGGTTCCTCCTAACGCCTTGCACCACACAGCTGCCGGCTTCGCTCCTGCTGCGCCCCGCTGGACTGCGCCGCCTGCCCCGGCCGGCGCTGGCCGGGCGCCCGTGCCCCGCTCCCCAGCCACCTCTAACATGGCTTGTGTTTTCTGTTTTCTTTTCTCCGGCCTGGCTTGGCCGTCCCTGGCGGCAGGGGGGCGGCAGTAAGGTTTCTGCGCTGCATTAACAGCATGCCCGACATTAAGCCTGGACGCAAATCTCTCCCTCTAGTCAGCGATCTGGTGAGCGCGGTCCGAGGGGTTAAAGAGAGAGCACCCTTGGGTGCTGGTGGCCAGCCCTGCCCAGCCTCCTCCAGCCCCACTAGTGGGGGGCGGGGGTGTCCCAGGCTGTTTTGGGGATCTCCTGGCCCTGGCCCTCGCAGTGGGGAGCTGTGAGGATGGCACAGCTGGGCTCTCCCCACCTGAGGGTGCTTCTCTTTAACGGAGATCCAGGGCCCTGTCCCTACACCAAGCATCAGTCCAAGGCTTCCGAGGGCTGCATCTGGTTTCCCATTTTTCTACCAGTGCTGTGTCCCTGGTCCCTTGCTGTCCCACCTGCCATAGGCTCCCTGCAGCTTGGACCGTGCTGGTGCTGGGCGAATCGACTCATGTGCCAGAGGAGGGGCAGTGCTGGCTTTTCTGAGCTGCACAGACCCTCTGCTTCTGTCCCCACTATTGTCACGCTGTGCCACTACAGCCCAGTCCCCATACTGGGGTCCCATCCTGCCCCCGGGCTGTAATGCACAGGCTCACTCTGCTGTCACACCCTTGGTGACCAGAGACAGCAACTTTGGAAAGCAGACACCCTTTGCACCCAGAATTAGGTGTCCTTCGCCTCCTTCCCCCTCTCTTTACACCTTGCCATCTCCTCACTGTGCCCTCCCCAGGGTGCCTCTGTGCTGTCCCCAACCTGCCTGCCCTCTCCCATCCCGCTGCCCCCCCTCGCTGCCCCTCACCCCAGTGCCCTCCACCCCCAGTCCGCTCGGGCAGCCACTGACGCTTCTGCACTGTGCTGTGTCGGTGTCGGGGTTTCGGGGGGTTGCGTTGTGGGTGGTGATGGGGTGGGCAGAGTGCGGGGGGTCAGCTGGGGCTGCTGCCTTTCCCTGCCGGGATTTGGCAGGCTGCAGCCTGTGCTGTGGCTTGGGGTGGGAAATGCCCCCCGGGACCCGTCCAGCGCTGGGTGAGGGGTTGGTGTTGCCCCAATTCCCGCTGGTTCCGGCAGGGAAGGGGTCGGGACTTGATCTGCCCTGAGTTGGCTTGTACTAACGGCCTTTTCTTCCCCCTCTTGCTGGCCCTGGCTGCCTGCAGGCAATGGTAAGTGCCCCCCATCCCAATCTCCCCGGGGTCTCAGACCTGTTGGGGCTGAACTGGGAATGCTGTGGGCTGCTGAACTGGTTCCAGTCCCACTGCACAGCAGGGTGGCATCACTGCCACAGTGCTGACATAACTGAGAGCTGGGCTGTCCCCACTGCCAGTCCATGCAGCTAGCACCGCCCCCCCCCGCCTGGAGTGGGGGTCTGTCCCAGGTGTTTTACAGCCAGTGGGACCCCAGAGGAGTGTGGGAGGGACACCCCATACTCTGCTGGATCTGGGAACTGTGTTTCTTTCCCACAGTCCCTGGTCCAGTCCAGGAAAGCAGGAATCACATCCGCGCTGGCCTCGAGCACCTTGAACAATGAGGAGCTGGTAGGTGCTGAGGTTGTCCGGGTGGTCATGGTGGGTCATGGTGGGTCATGGTGGGTCATGGTGGGTCATGGCCCCAGCTGGCCGGGCCAGCAATGGAGATGTGGTGTTGTGCTACACCAGCATCCTCCTCTGGTGCTGCCAAAGCAGCCAGCGTGCTCACGGCTGCACCTGGGGATGGCGGTGTTTGTCCTTTGCTCTGTCCTCTGCCCCATTTGTCTGCGCCCAGCAGTGGCACTGCAGATGGCCCAGGACCTGTGGGTGCGGTCTGCACCCTGCTGCATGGCCCAGCCGCTCTACACTGCCTGAGGTTTTCTCCCCCTCTCTCTTCTGCCCTTGCACAGAAAAACCATGTTTACAAGAAGACCCTGCAAGCCTTAGTGTACCCCATCTCCTGCACAACACCCCACAACTTTGAGGTGTGGACAGCCACCACCCCCACCTACTGCTACGAGTGTGAGGGGCTGCTCTGGGGCATCGCCCGGCAGGGCATGCGCTGCGCCGAGTGTGGCGTCAAGTGTCACGAGAAGTGCCAGGACCTGCTCAATGCTGACTGCCTGCAGAGTAAGGAGCCATGGCCTGCAGCCTCATCCCTTCCCACTGTGGAGAGGGAGGAGGGGGTGGCCAGGGAGAGCTGGACCTCTGCCTTGTGCATGGGGCAAGTGGTGAGCAGGCAGATCTGTCCTGGGCAGGGCGTAGACCCCCCCAGGTTTGAATTAATTCATGCATGGTGGGCTTGGGGAGCTCTCGGCTCTCCTGGATGCCATGTACTCCACTGCCCCATCTCACTCATGGCTGTCCTCTGCCAGGGGCAGCGGAGAAGAGCTCCAAGCACGGAGCAGAGGACCGGACCCAGAATATCATCATGGTGCTCAAGGATCGCATGAAGATCCGGGAGCGCAACAAGCCGGAGATATTTGAGCTGATCCAGGAGGTGTTTGGGGTCACCAAGACCACGCACACGCAGCAGATGAAGGCAGTGAAGCAGAGTGTCCTGGATGGCACCTCCAAATGGTCGGCCAAGATCAGCATCACGGGTAGGCACTGGCTGGCCTGGCACCATGTTCTGGGCACTGTGGCGGTGCCCTTGCCCAAGGATGCTGCATGCTCCAGCCCCGCTCCTGCCCCTCATCCTGCAAAGAGGCTTCAGTCCCCAGGGCTCTGCTGGGGGACACAGAGTGCCTGTTGCGGGGATCTTGGTGTGGCTGTGGCACTGACTGCTCTCTCTGTTCTCTCCGCTCTCTGTGCCACACGTGTGCCTCGTGTGGATGGGCGTGCTGTGCTGTGCTGTGCTGCGCTGCAGTCGTTTGTGCCCAGGGCCTGCAAGCAAAGGATAAGACAGGGTCCAGTGACCCGTATGTCACTGTCCAGGTTGGAAAGACAAAAAAAAGGACTAAAACTATCTACGGCAATCTCAACCCAGTCTGGGAGGAGAATTTCCATTTGTAAGTTCACCCCTGGCCCCTCTCTCCCCCTTCCTGGCCACTCGTGGTCATGCTGGGCTGTGCTGGCTGTCAGCATGTCCCTGCAGGGTGGTGGGGAGTCAGCTGGGGCCTCATCGTGCCGCCCTTGTGGGTGGAGGGGGGCTGCTGGGGCCACTGGGAGTGCTGGCTTTGTGCCATGGAGGGTTTGGCTCCTGGCGATGGGGGCTGATCCAGGCTGTGTTGGGCCCTGCCGAGCCTGCTGGGGAGGGTGGGTGCCATGTACTCTCTTCCCCAGTTCCTGCCAAGTGCTGGGATGGTCCCTCCCTCTTGTTTAGGGAAACAGAGGCTGGGGAGAGACTGGAAAGTTTTCCCTGCTCATCCCAGGGCTTGCCCCTTCTTGCTTCCCCAGCGAGTGCCATAACTCCTCCGACCGCATCAAGGTCCGCGTCTGGGACGAAGATGACGACATCAAGTCCCGTGTCAAACAGCGCTTCAAGAGGGAGTCCGACGACTTCCTGGGCCAGACGATCATCGAGGTCCGGACCCTGAGTGGGGAGATGGACGTCTGGTACAACCTCGGTAACTGGCTGCCCCAGCACGGCCCCCTTGGGCCAGGACCCCTGGCGCTGTGCTCCCGAGGGGACGTGCTGCCAGCCCTGGCTGAAGGCTATTTCAGCGTTTTAGTCTGTATGGGCATGTTAGCATATAGGTCTGCTGCTAAAAACACTTCATATCAAAAGCCATTTGGATCAAGTGTTTTCCCAGGGTCATTCTCAAAACCCTTTGCCCAGGAGGTCTGGAACACCGGCCCTCCTCAGAGGGGAAACCGAGGCATGGAGAGGCCACATCTCTGTAGTGCCTGGAAATATGGCCAAATCCCTCCCTGCAGTGCCTTGGCTGCATTGTACCCCGCCTGGCTGCGCTTGGCGCTGGGCGTCCCCCTGGCCCCAGCCCCAGCAGCCACTTCGTGCCGGAGCCGTCTGCCCCTCTTTGAGGCCAGGAGTGAGCAGAGTTGCTCTGGGGAAGCCTCACGTCTCCTCCTCTCCCTGTGCCCCTGCAGACAAGCGGACAGACAAGTCGGCTGTGTCAGGAGCCATCCGGCTGCACATCAGCGTGGAGATCAAAGGCGAGGAGAAGGTGGCTCCCTACCACGTACAGTACACGTGCCTGCATGAGGTGAGCAGCCCTGGCAGGCGCGGGGGGCACGGCCCCTAACCCAGAAATGCCCCTGTGCCACCACCGGTCCCGGGAACTTGATGGGACTCATTTGTACCTCCAGAACCTGTTCCACTTTGTGACGGATTTGCAAAACAACGGGGTGGTGAAGATCCCTGATGCCAAGGGAGACGACGCTTGGAAGGTGTACTTTGATGAGACTGCACAGGAGATCGTGGATGAGTTTGCCATGCGCTATGGGGTGGAGTCCATCTACCAGGCCATGACGTGAGTCCCTCACCTTCCACCCTGCTCGGCGGGGCTGCGCCAGCCCTGCGTGGGGGGTCACTGTCAGCATCCTCCTCCCCTGCTGCCGTTTGCATCCACCTCCCCGCCACAGGTGCAGACATGCTCCCCTGGCTCACCCCGCACCCCTGCACCCTTCCCTCCCCTTCTCTGTGCACGCACCCCAAACCCCGCGCCCCTCCCATGGCCTTGTGCCCTCACTTTCTGCCTCCCTCTGCAGGCATTTTGCCTGCCTTTCCTCCAAATACATGTGCCCGGGGGTCCCGGCGGTGATGAGTACCCTGCTAGCCAACATCAACGCCTACTATGCCCACACCACGGCTTCCACCAATGTGTCAGCCTCTGACCGCTTTGCTGCTTCCAATTTCGGGGTAAGTCCGATGGTGCGTAAACACTCCTTCCTTCTTCTCTCTCTTCTCTTGGGAGGGGGCGGGGGGCTTGGGGAGCAAAAAGGGCTGTGCAAAACACCCCGCTCCAAACTGCATCTGGGCAGCAGGGGGGTCAGCCCCTGCTTGCCCCAAAATTCATCCTGCTCCAGTTTTTCAGGAAGTAGAAGAGCCGCCACCTTCCTGGGAGAAGGTCTAAATTTGCTCCCCAGATTATTGTGGTAAAACCGCCACTGGAGTCTGAGCGGGCTGGGATGCTGCTCAGCGGCGTGGCAGGAGGGGGAAACCTTGGTGGCAAAATCACAAGCAGGTGCCAAGGAGCCATCGCTGCATCTCATCGGGAGTTTTGCATGGCCCTGTGTGCTTTGGGCACACCCTGGGACCGCTGCAAACTCGCCTGGCTGTGCCAGCACCCATGGGTGCCCGCTGCATGCCTTGCTTGCAGCGAGCAGGGCGACTTTGTGCCGGGGCCAGGTGCGTCCTTGGGGATGTGGGCGAGGAGGGGCTGAGCTCTTGCCCCGGCTCCCCCCATGTCGTCCCAGAGGTGGTTGCTCTGGATGTACATGGGTCGAGCTGGGGTCAGTGCCCAGCCCTGGGTCAGGCAAAGTGCTGGGTAACCAGGGCCGCAGCCAGGGCCGAGCAGCTCCGGGCAGCAGCTTTAACTCACCTCCCAGTTCCTGTTGCAGGGTGTAGCTACAGCCGAGTGAGCTGTGCCTCCGGGTCATGCAGGAGGAGGAAACTGTACCAAAAAAAAAAGCGCCTTTTCTCTAACATGGAGGGTTTTAAAAACTTGTTTCTTTCTCTTTTTTTAGAGAGCCTAAGGTTGGGTCCTAAAGTGCCCGGCCGTGTCGCTTTAACCCCGAGTACCCGTCGTGTCCAGTTTTAAAGCACTGCAGCCGTTTGGTGGCGGGGACGCACGGTCTCGGCCCAAAGCCTGGCTTTGCCGTCTCCGGCGGGCGAGCACGCCGAAGGTTTGCGGTCGCCAGTGCAGGCTGTGGGCTTGGCCGAGCCATGGCCAGGCGGGTGCGGGACTTGCTGCCCCATCCCGTCCCCTTGTCCTCCCCCCCAGGACCTGGGGAGCTGCTCCGGGCTCTCCGGAGCCCAGTGGGGCAGTCCTGACCTGGTACAGCTGGTGCTGCCGCGGGAACCCAGGGGCCCACGGGGTTGTCCAAAGCCCACCCCCCCCCCCCCCCCCCCCCGGCGGAG
>MU001485.1:952197-973123 GCA_010365825.1 Otus sunia
CCCCCCCCCCGGCGGAGATGCAAAGTGAAATGTCTCCTGACAGTGTTTTGGGGCAGATTGGTTGCTTTGCCCTCAGCTCTGACGCCCGATCCGCAGCCCAACGTGAGATTTGCATCCTCCTGCCCTGTGCTCCCTGGACGGGACCTGGGCTGAGCTGAATAAAGCCACTCAGCCCCAGTGGAGAACATCTACCGGGGACGGTTCCCTGCCCACGACCCTCGATGCAGCTCGGTTGGGCGAGCGAGGAGCCCATGGAGGCATCCAACTCCTGGGGTTCATCCTGGCCTTGCCTCAGAGCAGCTCAGCCCCAAAGGTGGGCAAACACTGCAAGAGCCCAGCTGCTCTTTCCCTGCCCTTTTTTTCTGAGCATTCAGAAAGCTCCAATCCAGGGGCCGTGTGGCCCAGGGGCTCGACCTTTCGCACCATCTCCCTGCTTCTGCCCCGAGTGGGCAGCGTGGATAGAGCAGCCCATCCCCACTCCAGCACCGACCGCCAGCGAGAGCAGAGGGGATATGTAGTGTTGCCTCTTCATCCTGGACCATGCCCAGCACAGCCACGTGTGCCCAGGGAGCCATCGATGGCTGCCAGTGAGCCCCAGCCACCAGTGAGGATATGCCATGGGCATCCCGTGCCTGCCCGCAGGGCTCTGATGAAGGAAAGAGGGAAGGAAAAACAACAGGACATCAGGAAGGAGAGGGATGAGCTGGGGGTAGTGTGGGCCAGGCTGGGGCCAGAGAGAGCCAGGGGCAGCAGGGAGGGGGGATGGTCCCTGCTGCCTTTCCCCCGTTTACCTGGCTCCGGGGCATTTCTCCGCAGAAGGAGCGGTTCGTCAAACTCCTCGATCAGCTGCACAACTCCCTGAGGATCGACCTCTCCATGTACCGGGTAAGACGCCTGCCGTGCTTCAGTTTCCTCACCTGTCTAATAAAGTCTGAAACAGGCAGGTGTTTGCTGCCCCTCCACTCAGCCCTGTGAGGGTTTTGTGTGCAACTCAGCTCTCTTCCTCCCCTTTGGCAGAACAACTTCCCTGCCAGCAGTCCCGAACGGCTGCAGGATCTCAAGTCCACAGTGGATTTGCTGACCAGCATCACCTTCTTTCGGATGAAGGTATTGCTGGGCCCCTGCTCAGCCCTTCCTTCTGGTGGGGAGCCTGACCCTGGCTGACCCCAGTTCTTTGCAAGGTTGGGGTCACGCTGGCCCCATGGTAGCTCCTGGGGCTGCAGGTTTGCCTCCAGCACCGCTCCCTCCCTGCACACCCAGGTCCAGGAGCTGCAGAGCCCCCCACGAGCCAGCCAGGTGGTGAAGGACTGCGTGAAAGCCTGCCTCAACTCCACCTACGAGTACATCTTCAACAACTGTCACGAGCTCTACAGTCGCGAGTACCAGACAGACCCGGTGCGTTGGGCGGGGGGAGCTGGGATGCACTGGAACCTCGCTGCCCCCTGCTCACCTTCCCCATCCTCTGCCCTTCTCCTTCGAGCGATGCTCCTGCTCCCTCTCCAGAGCACTCAGCCCCATGCAGGATGAGCCCCAAGCCTTGGGCAGGGTTTGAGCCCCACTGCTGCGGGGTTGAGACCGGGCCCAGACAAGGCGGGGCTGCGTGGGGGCCGTCAGGGTGTTCCCAGAGTCCTCCTGCCTCCCTGTTAGCCCCGCCATGAAATCGAGCCTGGCGGGGGGGATGACTGGAGCCTCCACTGTGTCCCCATCACTACAGACTAAGAAAGGCGAGGTGCCTCCCGAGGAGCAGGGCCCCAGCATCAAAAACCTGGACTTCTGGTCCAAGCTCATCACCCTGATAGTCTCCATTATCGAGGAGGACAAGAATTCCTACACACCCTGCCTGAACCAGTGAGTAGGTGCCGGGAAAGGGGACCCTGCTTTGTGCTCAGGGGGATGCCCACATGGTGGCAATGGTGGCTTTAGTCCTTTGGAAGTGGGTTGTAACATCCATTCTACAGATTGGGAAACTGAGGCAAGCAGGAGATGGGGGGGGATGTAGTGGAGGCTGGTCCACTCCGTGTCTGTGCTTTCCCCTTGCCCCAGGTTCCCCCAGGAACTGAACGTGGGGAAGATCAGTGCTGAGGTGATGTGGAACCTCTTTGCTCAGGACATGAAGTACGCGATGGAGGGTGAGTCCCCCTGTGGCACCTTGAGCGGGGTGGAGGAACCGGGCAGGAGCTGCACTCTTGCCTGTTCCCTGGACAAACCCATTTCGCCCCCTCATCAACACGATGGCTAGCTTAAACCCCACCCAAGAAGCGCTTCCCATTACACTGGCATCCCTGGAGCTGCCCTTGAGGCAGCTGCCCCCCAGGTTTGGGGCTCGAAGCAACCCCTGCACACACTCTCCTCCCCTGTGCAGAGCACGACAAGCATCGCCTGTGCAAGAGCGCGGACTACATGAACCTGCACTTCAAGGTGAAGTGGCTGTACAACGAGTATGTCACCGAGCTGCCCTCCTTCAAGAGCCGTGTGCCCGAGTACCCCGCGTGAGTGCAGCCCTTGGGGGGCCGGGGAGGGGGTGCTTGCACCCCGGGGCTGGCCAGCCTCACTGGGGACGGGCCTCTCTTCCAGCTGGTTCGAGCCCTTCGTTATCCAGTGGCTGGACGAGAATGAAGAGGTGTCGCGGGATTTCCTGCATGGAGCGCTGGAGCGGGACAAGAAGGACGGGGTATGGACAGGACTGTCAGTGGGCACAGGAGCTGCAGCTGGGGCTGGGTGAAGGGCTTGTCCCTCAGTGCCCAGTGTGTCCCCACCGGGGCCAAAATCTCCCCTCCCCGCCTCCTGCTGACGCTGCCTCTTGCTCCCCCAGTTCCAGCAGACGTCGGAGCACGCGCTTTTCTCTTGCTCGGTGGTGGACGTCTTCTCCCAGCTCAATCAGAGCTTTGAGATCATCAAGAAGCTCGAGTGTCCTGACCCCCAAATTGTTGGGCACTACATGCGAAGGTTTGCCAAGGTGGGCAGCTGCTGGGGTGGGGGCTGCTGGGCCAGCAGCACCTCTAGTACCCGCTCCCAGCCCTGGCCCAGGGCTCCTGGGCTCCCTCTGCCACCTCCCATCCAGCTGCAGGCAGCAGCACAGGGCACAGATTGCACCACCTCTAACAAGGATGTTCAAGCAAATGTGCTGCCAACAGACCCTGTGGCTCTCCCAGCTTTGCTAGCACAGGAGATTAGCTAATTAATTAGTTAATTAAGCTAGATTAATTAAATGCCACTGGCTTGCTGCAGTATGGGAGGGAGTTATGTGCAGGTTTGATGACTGATGCCTTCGCAGCTCCACGGAGCTGCCTGTGAAAACCAGATGTGCTGCATCTGGCTTCCAGAGGCTGTGCCCATGCAGCTCCTGGTGCATCCATGGGGCCAGAGGGTCTGGGGGTCCCAGGGTGTATCTAGGCATTGGGTTGTTTCACTGCTGTGGGATTCATGGTTTTCTTCTCTCCCTCCTTCCTCCTCTTTGCTGCTGTCTGGGTATGTTTGTTGCGGCTCTTGTTTGACTGCAGACCATCAGCAATGTGCTTCTCCAGTATGCTGAGATCATCTCCAAGGATTTTGCCTCGTACTGCTCCAAGGAGAAGGAGAAAGTGGTGATGTATCTCTCTTCTGCTTACTACCTGCCTGGTGCTGCCAGGCAGGACTGTCCACACACAGTGACCCTAGCCATCACCCCAGCTCTAGAGCTGGTCCCCATGACCCAGGTCCTGCCCTTGGTCTCTATCTGATGGTAGTCCCTGAAATGCTGCCAGGCAGGGCTCCGTGCCACGACTGTTCCTGTGTCCCCCAGCACAGGGTGGGAGGGACCTGGGGTGGTGGGCCGCTGCTCCAGCCACATTTGTTGGTGCTGACCCCCCCTCTCCATCCCACTCCTCCAGCCCTGCATCCTGATGAACAACATCCAGCAGCTCCGCGTCCAGCTTGAGAAGATGTTTGAAGCCATGGGTGGGAAGGAGGTGAGTGTCAGGGGGGAGCCTTGTGGAGGGGATGGATCAGTTCCTTCTCCCCAGAGGCAGCCCATTCCCCAGTTCCTCACTCCTGTATCGGAACATACTGTCCCACCCCATGACACCCTGCTCTCCCACAATGTTGGATGACGGATGGGCTTCACCCTGCCCAGGGGTGCATTTGGGGTGCAGAGACCTCCCTTAGGGCTGTGCCAGGGACCCTGATGGCTTCTCTAACCTGTCCCTTCTTCAGCTGGACACAGAAGCCAGTGATATCCTCAAGGAACTGCAGGTGAAACTCAACAATGTCCTGGATGAGCTGAGCCATGTCTTTGCCACCAGGTACACCTGGGCGAGAGGGTGCGGGCGCTGGGCCAGGGAGAGGTTTGGGGATCCAGGAGCTGCGGCTGGGGCCGGATTTAGGGCTCTGCTCAGCCAGGCAGGTTCTGGGCACGGCTGTGGGGGATGCTGAGCTGCCTGGGCGTTGCGGTCCCCAGTTTCCAGCCACACGTCGAGGAGTGTGTGAAGCAGATGGGCGACATCCTGGGCCAGGTGAAAGGCACCGGCAACGTCCCCGCCAGCACCTGCAGCAGCGTTGCGCAGGATGCTGACAACGTCCTGCAGCCCATCATGGATCTCCTGGACAGCAAGTGAGTGTGGGGGGCAGCAGGAACCTCCCTCCCCAATGCCTCTGGCCCAGGAGTCTGTGGGACCTCCAGGGTCAGGGTGACCGTGCAAGGGGTGGCATCAGGGGTGCTGTGCCAGGACTTTCAGCTCCATCCCCTCTCTGCAGCCTGACGCTCTTTGCCAAGATCTGCGAGAAGACGGTGCTGAAGCGGGTGCTGAAGGAGCTCTGGAAGCTGGTGATGAACACGATGGAGAAGACAATCGTCCTGCCTCCGCTGACTGACCAGACGGTGAGTGATGGGGAGGGGGACCAGTGACAGGGGACCCTGGAGCTGAGAGGTGGCTGACTGGGGCCAGTGTGGGACATTGCTGGCCAGGTGCCCTCACTGGCTGCTGAGGGGGTGGAGACTGGTGACATCCCCAAACCTGCCCCCAGCTCATGGCCAGGGAAGGGACAGAGGAAAGAAAGGTCATGCTTGACCCAGGTACCACAACGCAGCACCCTCTTGGCTGGCTTTGCCAAAGGACCTTCCTGTCATCTCCATGTGGCACCAAGGTGGGACACCACTGGTCCTTTCCTCTCCATCCTTGCCCCTGAGCTGGGGCAGCAGCTGTGGGCACAGTCCCTGTGCCAGGAGGTGACTCAGGAGGCTCTCAGAGTGTCGGGAGCCACCACATGTCATCCTTGCTGCGGGGCTGGGGTTGTCTGTGGAGCAGGGCCTGGCTTTGTGGGGATGGGGGGGCATGTCCCAGCAGCAGGGCTGAACTCTTCCTTGCTCGTGGGCTGAACAGGCTCTGGGGAAGCAGAGCAAAGCCCAGGGAACGGTCCCTCCTCAGAGGGAGGTTGCCCACAGGCTCCGTATCGCATCGCTGGGTGTCTGTCCTCCCCACACGTAGCTGTGCACCCTGAAGCTTCCCCAGACAGCTGTTCCCTCAGGGTCAGGCAGGGAAGGGTGACACCAAGGGCTCTGAGCCAGCCACACATCTGTCCCTGTCACTCTCAGTGGCTTTTGTCACTGTCACAAGGCTGGGCTCGGGCTCTTACTTGGAGTCCCTGGAGCTACTGGCTGCTGTGTCACCTTTCTGGGGCTGTGGGGCTCCTCAGGGTGTGTCTGTAAGGGACAGTGCATTGGTGACCTGTCAGCGCTCAGTGGTGCCACCTCAGTGGCATCTTGTCATAGCCCAGAGCCCGGCTCAGGTCAGCCCTGCATCGCTCCCGTCCAGGCTTGCACACCCTTGGCCAGAGATGGCCAAATCCAGCAGGAACACTGGTGCCACTGGGCCCCTGTTGCCATCCCAGTCCCTCTCTCTGTCCCTTCATGCCGTGCATGGCTGTGCCGTGTTCTGGGGGCCGCGAGCCCTGTGCTGGGGGCAGAGGTGACGTGGCCGTGTGGATCTGTGGGGCAGTTTTCCTGAGGGGAGGCAGCCCTTGGAGGGGCCGTGCTGCGGTCCCTATGGCAGGGGACAGCCTGCCCAGGGTGGCTGGGGGGTTGGTGGCCTGGGGCTACGTGTCAGAGCCAGGTGTCGAGGGGGATCCACCAGCTCCCCAGAGCCGAGTCCCCATGGGGCAGAGCCCCCTGCCATGGTGAGGAAGGGCTGGGCAGGTTGGGATGGGGCCACTTTGGGGCTGTGGAGACCTGCGGTGCCGGTGGCAGGACATCGATGCCAACTGCTGTGACATGTCAGGTGGGGTCACCCCTGGCTCTGCTGCCCCTCCTGGCTGGGGGCGTGGGGGGGGGCCGTGGGGCAGCTGGGGCTGGGGAGGATGGAGGCGGGGGCCGACACTCACGTCACGGTTGTTCTCTCCAATTGCTCCGCTCGCCTCTCAATGGCAGATGATTGTAAGTACGGCAGCTCCCTGTCTGTCTGTCTGTCTGTCCGCTGTGTGTCGGTCCTGGCCTCGCCGGTTTTTGTCTTGTGTGGCTGCCCTCGTCCTGCCCACGCCCTCCTCTGGCTCCCGACTTGGTCCACCTCTGTGGTCCCCACCCTCATGCTGCCCGCTTGGCACTTGCTCCTGGCGGGCACTTGCCCGCGGCCCCAGCTGGGTTCAGGGGCTGGAAAGGTCCTGGACAGATTGGCGGTGCCTGGATGTGGGGAGGTGCCAGTGTTGGTGATGGGGCGGGAGGGGACGTGCTGGGGCAGCGCCGTGTAACCAGGGACAGCCAAAGCCCGGCTGATCCCATCGTCCCTCTCTGTGCTGAGGAGTGAGAGAGGCCGCTGGAGGCACGAGCAGGGGCAGCGGTGTGTGCCCGGCAGTCAGGGCTGCTCTTCCCTGAGCCCTTGTGCCTCAGTTTCCCCTTGAGGCCCTGGCTGGGGTGCAGCTGTGGTGGGGGCTGAGGGCAGAGACTTTCTCTGCCTGTGGAGAGCAGCATCTCGCTGGGACATGACAGTCCCTGGCCCGGCTGCTCAGCGGTGGGGCAGGTTGCTGGTACGAGTTGTGAGACTTTTTCCCTGTGGGGGCACAGCCCTCGGAGCCCGGACTCCTGGGTTCCCATCTTGGCATTGCTGCTGGGGCCTTGCATGGCTTTGACTGAGCAGTTACCTCTTGTCCTCTTCTGCTCAGTCTGTGGCCATGGGCTTATGCCCCACGGGGCCAGGGAAGGGCCACATCCACCCCCAGTCCTCCCCCTGCCCCTGCTTTGACCGCAGGCACCTTCACGAGGAAGAGCAGTGGTGCTGGTGCCGGTGGTTGGGTGCTGGGTGCCAATCCCAAACAAACACCCGTCTCATGTCCCCCCAAACCTTTTGTTTCCAACAGCAGCATTTGGAGAGACCCTGGGGGTAGCCTGGGCTGAGCCTGCCCTCAGACCTCACAGGGACCCCCTGTCCCAGCCTTGCTGAGGCTGCTGGGGGACCGAGGTGGTGTCGGCTCTGTGGGGTTCAAGGGCCTCTTGTTCACCCGTCACCCCCTGCCTCAGTTTCCCTCCAGGACAAGAAACCCTTCTGGTGCCCCTGCTTGGCCCTAACTCTGCTGCTTGTCCCTCCCACAGGCTTCCCTGCCAGCTGACCCCCCTGCTACCGCCTCCTGATTCAGATGCATCTCAGTGCCCCCCAGGAGGCTGGTTAGGAACCCCCCCATGGCACTGCTACCCCATTTTACACTGTTTCTCCTGCCGCTGCTGGGCCTGGGTCAGTGTGGGGTTGTCGCTGGGCCCAGCACCGCATGGACCAGGACTCTGCGTGCCAAACCCAAGTACAACTGCCCTCTCCCTGCTCCCTTCCCAGCACCGTGAGTGTGGGCCAGAGCTGGAGGGGAATGTGGGGGCACCAGAGGATGCCCACACACAGTGCCAGCTAGCCCCTGCCCCCTGTATGCTAGTGGGGACCAGTTGCCCATGGGCTCAGCACCCCTTTATCCCAGCAGGGATCAGCTAGCCATAAGCCCAGCATCCCAGTGTGGGGACCAGTCCCCATCAGTGCAGCATCCTGCATTCCAGTGGGGACCAGTTGGCCCAGCATCCCAAAGACACCAGTCCCTCATTGACTCAGCATCCTTCTGGGACCAGTCTTCCACTAACCCAGTATCCCAGTGGGGACCAGCCCCCATGGGCCCAGCACCCCAACAGGGACCAGTCCCCCATGGGCCCTGGTTGTCCTGTAGGAGCTCAGCCATGTCTTTGCCGCCAGCTTGCGGCCACCCCCCGTGCCCAGCCCTGCCCTGCACCCCATGTCCTGTCCCACGCTGTCCCCACCCCACCACTCAACCTCTGACATTGCTTCTACAGGGAACGCTCTTGAGAAAACATGGCAAGGGGACAGAGAAGGTAAATAGCCGTGGGCTCCATGTGTGTCATCGCCCCATGGCCACACTCGTGGCCCCACACCCGCCTGCTGTGGAGGTCCAGACTTGTCCGTGCTTCCTCTGTCGTGCTGTCTGGATGTGCCGTTGCCTGCGTGGCGTGTTGTTGTGTTGAGGTGTGCCGTGTTGTCCGGGACGTGCTGCCTGGGTGCAGGATGGGGGCAGTGACCTGTTTCTGTGTCGCCCGGGATAGGGAGCCGGTGTCACGTTGTGTTTAGCCCCATGGGTGGGTATGGGGTGTTACCCATCCCCAGGCAGGCATAGGGGACGCTGCCCCAAGGTGCTCAGCACCCCTCCAGGCTGGGACAGTGTGGGGATGGGGTGCCCAAGCAGGGGAGATCCCGGGCACAAACCTGTCTCGCCTCTGGGGGCTCAAGAAGAGGTGACCCCCAGGGTGCTGGGCCATGCTGGGGATGTGCAGGGCACACTGGGGGCCCCAGGGCTGCTGAGATCCCCTGGACCTCTGAGCCTGCTTCCCCCTGAATGCCTGGGGGGCCTCAGTAAGGTGTGCTGAGCCCCAAAACTTGCCAGAAAGGCTTTCTGCAGGCACGTGGGCTCCCCCTCTCTCTGGGCGCTCCCCACGGCGCTCCAGGCTGCCTGCTCCCAGACCCTGGCTTCAGCGAGAGCCACGCCGGCACTGGCTGGGCAATGCCTGCGGCTGCCCCCTGCTCTCCCAGGGGACGCTGGGTCCTGCCCCAGTTTGCTAAGCGTGCTGGGAGGGCTGCTTTCATCCCCCTGCTGCTATTTCCCCAGCCCCAAACAAGGCAGGGAGTAAGCCTGCCCCCACTTAGGAAGAGACCTGACATGCTCATCACAGGTTCACCAGCAAGCCCATTGGGCTGAGCCTTTGCAGGTGTGAACTGGTGCTGATCCAGTGGCACCAGTGGAGAACTGGGCACAGCTAGAGGAGAGTACAGGGCCAGAGCCTACACAGCCGGGGGATGTGGGGGGCCTGGACCCACGGCTGGCTGCTGCTGGGGCCACCAGTAACTGTCCCTTGCTGTGCTCTTCCAGAGCAGGGTGAAGCTGCCCAGTCACACTGAAGTGAGGACATGGCTCTTCTGCTCCCCACTTAGCTCTGGTCCCTCCTCTCACCCCCTTCCTGTCCCTTGTCCCGTGCACTGCGGGGTCAGGGGGGATCCCAGCTCAGTAGTTGTTGTCCTGTTGTGCGTTTGGGTGACACCAGTGTCCCCAGCTCCCAGTCTGTTTACTGCCTGGGGGAGACGGGGAGAGCAAGGGAAGGATTAATGGGACAGAACTTGGCAGGGGAGCCCATAAAGGGTTAATGGGGGGTTACAAAATGAGGGCATGGGTGGGCCAGACCCCTGCAGAAGGTAGTGGTCAGTGGGATAGATGCTGGGGTTTCTCGTTGTTGGGAAGGACTGAAGCTACTGATGCTGAGAGGGTGAAGGAGGTGGGAATTGCTGGCTCTTCCCCACTGGGCCCCAGTTTTACCCAGCTGCATGTTGCACACTGGAGGGCTTGAGAAGGGAAGCTTGGGCTCAGCCTGGGAAGTGGTTGCCAGACCAGGGAGGTGAGTGGGACCTGCCTGTGCCGAGGGGCTGCGTTCCCAGGAGCCGTGCCAGTGGCCCCCAGGAATGGCTTCATGGCCCCTGCCCATGGGGGTGGCACGGCCCAGGGCAGGCGAAGGCGACCAGGGGCTCCCATCCACGGTGTTCCCTGGGGTGCAGAGGGGCCGGGAGCCTCCCTGGGGCTGGGACTGGGCAGGGGCCGGGGGGCAGGGGGGTGTTTGGCTGGGCTGCCAGCACCGTGGGGTACAGAGGGACCGTGCCGCATCCTGCCCGTGCCCACTGTCCCCTGTGCTCGCTCTGCTCCCCCGCCCCATGTCCTGTGATTGTCCGGGCGGTGCCGGTGCCGGGCGGTGCTGGGCTCTGCTGGATGCAGAAGCGGGTGCTTGGACACCACAGGGAGCAGGATGGGACCCCTGGGCCAAGCTGCTTGTGCTGAGCAGGGTGTGAGGTCCCTGATGCCAGGCTGATGTCCTGCCCCGGGGTCCCCAAGCCCCCAGCCACACCCCTTTGCTCAGGGGCTGGGACAGGGGCTGCCAGCCCTGCACCACCACGGCGTGGCCGGTGGCCCCAGGCTCTCTGAGGAGCACCCCTCTGGTCCCCGGGAGCCTGGGGGGCTGGGGGAGCCCCCGGAGCTGCAGCAAGCTCCTGGCACCACGTGCCCAGCCTGGCCATGGCACCCCCAGCCCGGCTGCTCACCGGGGTCATTCCTGTCTCTTTGCTCTCTGCAGGGCACGCAGATGATTTTCAACGCAGCCAAGGAGCTGGGGCAGCTCTCGAAGCTGAAGGTGAGGGCTGGGAGGCTGGGCTGGGGGCCGGGCAGTCTGAGCTCCTCCCTGTGCCAGGGCAGGTGGCACTTTACAGGCTGGCACTGGCACTGTCGCAGGGACCCCACCTGTGCTTGTTTGCTGGCATGGCTGGAGTGAGGGAAGTGGGGCCCAGGTCCTGTGCTGAGAGCAGGATTTGTGCCTTGCAGGACCACATGGTGCGGGAGGAAGCCAAGAGCCTGACCCCAAAGCAATGTGCAGTGGTGGAGCTGGCACTGGACACCATCAAGGTGAGGTTACTCTGGGGTACGAAGGGGTGTCCCTGAGGGCTCTAGCCCTGAGGCACAGACCTGGGGGGGCATCGGGAGGGGGCTTCAGCATTGCTGCTGAGGTCCCTGCAGCTGTCTTCCCCCCCTCCAGCAATACTTCCACGCTGGCGGCGTGGGGCTGAAGAAGACATTCCTGGAGAAGAGCCCTGACCTGCAGTCGCTGCGCTACGCCCTGTCCCTCTACACCCAGGCCACTGACCTCCTCATCAAAACCTTTGTGCAGACCCAGGCTTCGCAGGGTAGGGTGCACTGCCCTGGGCCCCCACCCCACACCCGGGCTTGGCTGCCCCACAGCCAGGGCCCCATCCTGCCTCCATCCTGGTGGGGTTGGGGGTCCCAGCCAGGCTTGCAGAGGGGTGGGAGGGATGGGTGGGGAGGGAAGGGCTTTTTCCTCCCATGGTTTGCAGGTGAAGAGCAGCCGTGGGTGCCCTGAGGCAGCCTGTCACCCCCAAGTCCCCTAACAGCAAGAAGAGTGTGTCCCCAGTGCCAGGGCAGGGCTGGGGCCTGTGGGTGGGGGAGAAGGTCACCCTCTGGCTACGTGTCATGGTGTTTGTCCTCTCTGGATGGCCCCTGCCGCCCAGCACAGACACTTCTGGTCTGATCTTGCCTTAGAGCTGCCAGTCTTGGCCAAGTGGTGCCAGCCCAGCCAGGGCTCTGACCTCGTGCAGGCTCAGCTGGATGCGGGTGCTGTGCCAGGGCCTGTCCTGGGCGTGGTGGGTGCCCCACGTGCCTCATGGTTTGGGATCCATCCAGGGTGCTGGGTGCCGCTCAGGCGCTGTCCCCGTCCCAGAGCCATGGGGTGCAGGGTGCCAGGCACCCTCTGGGGCAGGGCCACCCCTCCGCTCTAAATGCTGGCCTTTATTTTGTCCCTCGGCTGCTCGAGGAGGGGACAGAGATGTTCAGCAGTGGTCATGGGCCACCGCAGAGTGCCCCAGCCAGGCTTGTCCGCATCCTTGGGGAGTGGGACGTGCGTTTATGTCTGTGCGTCTCCTGCAGGGGACGTCTGTCCTGTCTGTGCCTCCTGTGCCAGCCGTGCCGGGGCTGTGGGGTTGGGTCTGGTGGGTGCCAGCACCCCTGGGTGCAGTCTGGCCCCAGGACCCGCTGGGCTCAGAGCTGGGTGGTGCCCGGCACTCCCCTGTCACTGCAGTGTTGTCCAGGTGCTCGGCTCTCCATCTGTCTGTGGGATCTGATCTCTCTTTCTCTCTTTTTGTTTTCTCCCCCTTCTTTCATTGTTCCCGTCCCCTGCACACATCGTCTCCTTCCTCCTCTCTTTGTCTACTCTGTGATGTGTCTCTGTCTCTTTCTCTCTCCTTCCCACTAGTTCATGGTGGGAAAGGTATTAGGTTTACCCTTAGTGAAGAAATTTATCCTGAGAAGGGTACGTGTGCTGCTCGCCCGCCCCTGCACCTGCCTGCCGCCGCCGGCCTGGGCTAGTAACAGTCCCGGCACTGCGGGCTGGGGTGGCCAGGAGCCCCGTCCCAGCACTGCCAGCCTTGGGGACTCCTGGCATGAGCTGGACCCCTCCGCCCACAGACTTGCACTCCCAGGGCTGCTTTGGGCTGAATTTGGGGGAACTGTGCTCAGCTGTGCTGACCACCAGCCTGGGGAGGGGGGCTGTGCCCCATGCGGATGGGGGTGTCTGCCTTTGCTTCAATCCTGGGGCACCCTGCATCGTCCCCAGTGCTGCTGCCTGGGAGTGGGGACCTGCCACAACCTCCCTGCAGGTTGGGGAGCTGTGCCCTTGGGACACGTGGCCCCAGGGGAGGCCATGACTGTGTCCATGTCCCCCTCCCATCCCCCTACTGCCAGAAGGACCATTACTAGCCTTGCTCCGGCGAGCTCCGTCCGCCTGCCCCGGGGTGTGAGGAACGAGCCCAGCTCCATGGGTCCCGCTTGGCCTCCATCGCACCCTGCCAGAAGGGCCGGGACTGCACCCCATGCTTGGCCCCCGTACCCAGACCCCCTCCTTGCCCACCATCACCTCCATTTTGGCTCAGCATGCGGTGCTGCCCGGGTGGCGGGTGCCTCGGGGTTTGGGGTGCTAGGGGTGGGCCTGAAGGTGGATGGAGAGTGTGCCATCACCAGCCTCCCCCGGCCTGGCACCCTCATGCTGGGGGCCGTGCAGTGACACGGGGGGATGTTTCCTCCTTTGCACTGTTATTTCCACCTGGGAGCTTTCTGCTGAGCTCTGTTTGATCTCCTTGGCCCCATCTGACTCATGGAGCCTGTCCCTCTGCCTTGCACCCCCTCCTTCATGGGTGCATGCACAGCTCTTGGCAGGGAGGGGGTGGGCTGGGCTGTTGGTCGCAGGTCACCCGAGTTCCGCAGGCTCAGGGGCCCCAGGACTTGATGTGGTACCTGAGATGGAGGGGATACAGGAGGGGGCAGGTCAGCCCCCAGCCCCCGGCAGGGCCGTGGCTGCCCTGTGGACAAGGGCCGGGTCAGGTCCCTCCTGCCCGGTGCTGTGCCCATGCTCTCAGGCGTGCACGGAGCGCTGACATCCCCGCCCTGTGCCCGCAGCAGGGGGACCTGGCCCACTGTCCCCTGCCCCGTCCCACCCAGGCGCCTCAGCCCCTGCCTGGGCAAGGGACGCTCACTGGGCCCTGCTGGCGTGGGCTGGGGTGACAGAGCCAGCCTGGTGCGGTGCTGGGGGGTCCTGCCGTGCCCCAGCCCAGCCTGGTGCCAGCCCCAGCCGTCCCTGGCAGTTGCTGCACCCTTGCTGCTGTCCCCAGAACTCTTTGGCAGAGGCCACATTGGGCCAGATCCTACTGCCCTCTCACTCCTGCTCCGTGGTGGGTGACCTGCCGCCTCCAGTGGGGTTGGTGGTGGGCAGGGGACAGCAGGGACGCTGGAGGAACGGGCACTCATGTCTCTTCCCTTTGCCACACAGGCTCTGGAGTGGATGACCCTGTCGGGGAGGTGTCCATCCACGTGGAGCTCTTCACCCACCCCGGCACTGGTGAACACAAAGTCACTGTCAAAGGTGGGTTCTGCTGGCTGGGATGGCAGGCTCTGGGGGTGGCAGTGCCCCACAAGCCTGACGTGCCCCCTCCTTGCAGTTGTGGCTGCAAACGACCTCAAGTGGCAGACGTCGGGCATCTTCCGACCTTTCATCGAGGTCAACATCATCGGGCCCCACCTCAGTGACAAGAAGAGGAAATTTGCCACCAAATCCAAGAACAATAGCTGGGCCCCCAAGTACAATGAGAGCTTCCAGTTGTGAGTGGCAGCGTGGGGCTGGGGATGTGGGGCCAGTGTGGGGGATGTGTCCCCACAGTGTGGGGGATCTCCTCCAGGTGTCTGCCAGTGAGTTTGCTGATCCCCCAGGGGACGTTTTAGATGTTTTCTCATTGGTAAAAGCAGGGGGGGGGGGGAATAAAAAAAAAGCATTGTGGAAAAGGAAAAAAAATAAAAGGCTTTTTTAGGGGCTGTGGAGGGGCAGCACCCCTATAGGGTGCTGTCACAAAGCCAGGGGGCCTGGGAGTGTGACCTCTGTGCCAACACTGCCCTTCCCTTGCCCCCCCGCAGCATGCTGGGGACAGAGACGGGCCCTGAGTGCTACGAGCTGCAGGTGTGTGTGAAGGATTACTGCTTCGCCCGGGAGGGCCGGCCCGTGGGCATCGCTGTCCTGCAGCTCCGCGACATCCTGCAGCGACCCGGCGGTGCCTGCTGGCTGCCCCTGGGCCGCCGCATTCACATGGATGACACTGGCCTCACCGTCCTCCGCATCCTCTCCCAGCGCAACAATGACGAGGTGGCCAAGGAGTTTGTCAAGCTCAAGTCAGACACACGCTCGGCCGAGGAGGGCAGCAGTTAAACCCTTTCCACCCCCCAGCCCTCTCCCCCCGCTCCCGGCCTCTTTTCTACAGCATCCTCCAGCCATGTATAAGCCATAAGAGCGGCCGCAAGAGGAGTCTCCTTCCCGGCCCTGGTGTGGGTGAGCGGGGGACGTGGCTGCAGTGGCAGGACCCCCCCCCGCCATCCCTCCCTTGACTAAACTGGCTGGGTGACAGAGCTGCAGAGCATGGCCATGCCCCTATCCCACCCCAATGGGAAGGTGCTGGGGCTGCAGGGGAGGGCTGGACCCCAGACTGGGCAAGGGCCCAGATCTGCCCCTTCCCAGCCTGTCTGAGGTGGAGGAACCCCAATGGCCCTTCCCTGACCCTACCCAATCCTACCCAGCCCCAAACCTCGACGAGTGACATAGGGAAAGGGCTGGGGAGGGCTTGGGGGTGGTGTCTAGTCCCACCCAGGGGTGTTGGTGAGTGGCTGGCACAGCATGATGGCCCCTTGTCCCCATCCCTCAAGCATCCTCGGGCAGCCTGAGGGACAGGGAGGCTCCCGCCTGCTGAGCAGCCTGTACATATGTAAATAGCTGTACATACACGGGGCAGCCAGACCATGGCTGTGTCCTGCACCCGGAAGGGCTATTGGGGCTTTTGGGTCTGCGGACGCAGCCCCTACATGTCCTGCACAGGGTCCCCTCCCTGGCTGGCAGTGGCATCACGGGGGCCGGGAGCGGCAGGGAGCAGCCCCCGGCCCCTATCCTGTCTTCCCTGCCTTGCTGTCGCCGTGGGCTGCCCCACTGCCGCCCCCGGGGTGCCAGGGCTTGGGGGCGAGGGCTGGGGACTCTGGAGCAGAGGGCCCTGTCTGCCTGTGCTCTGAGCAGCGGGGACCAGCCGTCCCCGTGCAGCGCAGCAGCACCCAGGAGACCTCCTTGGCGCAAGTAAGACCTTTCCTACCCCCACCCCAGAGGACCATCCCTCCCACTCCAGTTTCCCATCAACCACCAATTCTGCGTGATCAGTGGTGTGCGTGTCTCGTGTGAGTGCCCAGGAGGCCACAGCGTGCGGTGTCGGGGATGGCCACCCCGGCTGGCCAGCTTGCCCTAAGTGCAGGGGAAGGCAGAGGCCTGCTGACCCCCCAGGTCAGTACAGCTCTCAGCAGCCCCCCCATCCCAAAACAGGGTACCCCGACCGGCCCCCACGGTTCTTTTTCTATAGGGTTTGCCTGGGACCAAAGGGTTTAGCTTTCCTCTCTTGTTTCTGTTCAATGTTTACACCCCTTTTCTAACCACTGCTCCCTCACGGCCAGCCTGGGGCTCAGCCCCACACCCCCAGCCGTGGTGCCCCTGGCCCCGTGCCCTCCCCAAACTGTCCCGTTCCACATGTGATTGAACCCACCAGTTCTGCTCCTGTAGCACACGTGTCACTGATGCCTGTGTGTCTGTACCACCCCGGCCGGCTCTGCCGCCGGCGGCTACCATGGATGCATGACAGTGAGATGTTTTGCACTATTTTGAATTTTTTGGGCTCTGTAAAAATATTTTATTATAACTGACATTAAAAAGCACACCCTTCACTGTGGCTACTGTGGGGGTGTGGGAGGGCAGGCACCCAGGGTCTCCTCGTCCCCACTCCCACCTCAGCGCAGCACTCACACCTTTGATGTTAACACTAAGGATAAGTAGTGCAGGGATGCTGCAGCAACTCTGCACTCAGCCTCCCTGAGGGCTGCACCCACCCTTTGCAAAGCCAAGAGCTTGCAGGACAGGGATTAAATGGAACTGGGACAGACCTATCCTAGGAGGTGACACTCTTCTCAACCACTGTGCAGCAAACTCCCAGGCACAGGAGTGGTTAGAGACTGCCAGCATGGCCTCACCAAGGGCAAGCTCATGCTTCACTCATCTGGTGGCCCTCCACAAGGGAGTGACTGCATCAGTGGATGAAGGAAGAGCCATTGGTATCATCTACTTGGACTTCTGTAAGACTGTTGACACAGTCCCCCAAAACATTCTCACCACTAAATTGGATTGATACGGATTTGATGAATGCAGGGTCCTGGTGCCCTACAGAGAGACCCTGGGGCTTTGGCCAGGCTTTTGCTGGGACATGGGCAGGGCCTGCTTCTCTCCAGAGTGCCCCGGGGCTTTTGCTGGTGTATTGGGTTTATGGGGCAAGGTTTTGGTATCTGGGGGGCTGCAGAGGTGGCTTCTGTGAGATGCCAGAAGCTTCCTCCCATGTCAGAGGGAGCTGGGTCCAGACAACTCCAAGACAGACCCACCGCTGGCCAAAGCTGAGCCAATATGCAGCGGTGGTGGTGCCTCTGTGAGAACATATTTAAGAAGGGGTAAAAACCGCTGCATAACAGCAGCTGGGAGGGAGTAGTGAGAATATGTGAGAGTAACAGCTCTGCAGACACCCAGGTCAGTGAAGAAGGAGGGGCAGGAGGTGCTCCAGGTGCCGGAGCAGAGATTCCCCTGCAGCCCATGGTGCAGCCCATGGTGAGGCAGCTGTGCCCCTTCAGTCCGTGGAGGTCCATGGTGGAGCAGATGCCCACCTGCAGCCCGTGGAGGAGCCCATGCCAGAGCAGGTGGATGTGCCCCAAGGAAACTGTGACCCCATGGAGATCCTGTGCTGGAGCAGGCTCCTGGCAGGACCTGTGGCACCACAGGAGCCTCCATGAAGAGGAGCCCACACTGGAGCAGGTTTTCTGGCAGGACCTGTGGCCCCGTGGGGGACCCACGCTGGAACAATCCATTCCTGAAAGACTGCACCCCATGGAAAGAACCCATGCTGGAGGAGTTTGTGAAGAACCCATGCTGGAGCAGTTGAAGAGTGCAGTTCCACCCCATGGAAAGAACCCATGCTGGAGCAGTTGAAGAGTGAGGAGGAAGAAGCAGCAGACAACTTGTGATGAACTGATGGCAACCCCTGCTCCCCATCCCCCTGTGCTGCTCAGGGGAGGAGGCAGAGAAGTCAGGAGTGAAGTTGAGCCTGGGGAGAAGGGAGGGGGTAAGGGAAGGTGTTTTAAGATTTGTTTTTATTTCTTATTATCCTACTCTGATTTGATTAGCAATAAATGAAATTAATTTCCCCAAGCTGAGACTGTTTTTGCCCATGACAGCAATTGCTGAGTGATCTCCCTAGCCGTACCTCGCCCTACGAGCCTTTCGTCACATCCTCCCCTGTCTAGTGGAGGAAGTGGAGTGGTAGAGTGGCTTGGTGGGGATGTGGCAGCCAGCCTTGGCCAACCAACCACATCTAGACTTTGTTGGGGCCCAGGCTGAGCCCTGATGCCCAAGAGAGAGACCTGGGGCTTTTGTTGGGCTTTGCCAGGGCTCTTCTCCTCTTCAAAGTGTCCCAGGGCTTTTGTTGGGCTTTGCTGGGTCCCGCTTGAACCCCTGATGCCCTACAGAGAGCACTGGGTCTTTTGCCAGGCTTTGCCAGGGGCTGGACAGTGCTCTGCTGCCATCCAGACTGCCCCGAGGCCTTCAACAAGCTTTGCTGGAAGCCTCAGGGGGGGCTGGTGCCCCCAGGAGTGCCCCCGGGGCTTTGTTGGGTGCTGTGAGGAGCCCTGCTTATCTACAGAGCTCCCCAGGTCATTTGCCAGACTTGCAGTTGCTTGGGCAAGGCCCTGCTGCCGTCCAGAGAGCCCTGGGCATGTCACTGGGCTTTGCTGGGGCCTGGTCAGGCCCTGCTGCTCTCTAGAGAGCCCCGGTGCATTTGCCCGAGCTCTTCAACGCCTGGGAAACGCCCCGCTGTCCTCCAGGAGCGAGGAACAGGCTCTGCGCTGCACACTGCGCCCCATACCCTCCCCCCCCCGGGTCCAGACACCCCCCACCATGGGCTCCCATACAGAGGTGGACAGGACTGGAAGCTGTTGGTGGCTCTCACCTTCCCTTGGGAGCCCCTTCACAGCCCCAGCGCTGGGACTCTGTTCTTGTTCAGCACTCTGACCCTCCACCTCTCTTAACCCCTCACCCCAGCCAGCACCCAGGACCAAAATGGACACCCACCACCTAGGGCTTGGACACAGGTGGCCAGGACTGAAAGCTATTAGTGGCCCTCAGGAAGAGGAGGAGGAGGAAGCAATGGGAGGCAGCACGAAGAAAAAGGATGATGAGAAGGTGGCAATAGGAAGAAATAGCAGGAGGAGTAGTAGGAGGAGACAGCTGAAGGAGGAGACAACAGAATGCAACAGGAAGGAACAGGAGGACTCAGAAGGAGTAAGAGGAGGCAACTGGTGGCAACAGGAGGAGGAGGTGGCAATAGGAGGCAACAAGAGGAGAAGGAGGCAACTGGAGGAGGAGGACAAGGAGGCAAAAGGAGGAGGAGAAGGCAACAGGAGGCAGCAGGAGGAGTCAAGAAGAGGAGGAGGAGGTGGCAAGCAGAGGAGGAGGAGGAGGGAACATGAGGAGGAGGTAGAGGAACCCACACGGAAACAGGTAAAGGAAGAGCAGAAGGATCAGGAGGAACACGAAGAAACTTGATAAGGAAAAAGAATAAGAGCAACAGTAGGAACAGAGAAAATGTGGTGGAATAGGAGGAGGAATAAAATTAAGAGGAACAAGTGGAGAAATAAAGAAAGGTAATAGGAGAAACAGAAGTTACAGGCAGAAAAGAATGAGGAGGAGCAGGAGAAAGAGGAGGAGGAAGAAAAGGAAGAACTGAAAGAACTGGAGGAGACAGAGGGTGAGAAGGAGGAGGAAGAAGAGGAAGAACAGAGGGATCTAGAATAGCCAGAAGAGAAAAAGGAGGAGGAGGAGGTAACAGGAGGAGAAGAAAAAGAGGAAAAAAAGGGACAAGGGGATGAAAAGAGAGGAGGAGAAACTGGAGAAGGAACAGGACAAATACGAAGAACAGGAGAAGGCAGAGATGAAAGAAAAAAAGAGGAGGAAGAAGAAGAGAAGGATAAAGGAAAGGCAGAAGGAAGAACAAGAGGTGGAAAAGGAAGAACAGGAGACTGGTGAATAACAGGAGGAGGAGGGGAAAAATGAGAAAGAGGATCAGAAAGGAAAAGGAGGAGGAGCAAGAAGAGGAGGACAAAAAAGGAAAAAGTGGAGGAATAAGGAGAAGGAGAAAAAAGAGGAGGAAGAGGAAAAAGAAGAACAATAGAAAGAGAAAGAAGAAGAACAGAAGGAACCGGTGGAAGGCAGAAGGAGTATGAAACAAAAGGAACAGGAAGAACAGCAGGAGGAAGAGTAAGAATATGAAAAAGAAGAACAGGAGGAGGATGATGAAGAACAGGAGAAAGAGGAGAAGGAATAGATGAAGAAGATCAGGGGATACTGTCCTGGTTTCAGCTGGGATAGAGCTATTTTTTTTCCCCATTCTTAGTATCCAGAACAGTGCTGTGTTCTGGATTCAGTATGGGATTTGATACGACAAGAATGTTGATAATCACTGATGGTTTAGTTGTTCCTGAGAGATCAAGGACTTTTCAACTTCCCACGCCCTGCCCACGTGCAGGTACAGAAGCAGCTGGGAGGGGGCACAGCCAGAGCACCGGACCCAAACCAGCCAAGGGAATATTCCCTGTCATGTACTGTCGTGCTCAGTGCACAGAGGAGGGTTGATGGGGAAGCTCACTCTTGCTTCCAGGACTGTGGTTTCAGGATTCTCTGTTGTCTGGGAACAGGCTGGGCATCGGTCAGCGGGTGCTGACCAATCGCCTTGTGCATTACTTGTTTGCATTTTCTATTATTACTATCGTTATTATCATTATTATTTTGATTTTATTTTATTTCAGTTATGAAATTATTTTTATCGCAGCCTCCTTACCCTCACTCCTCCAACTCTCTCCCCCATCCCCCGGGGTGTGGGAGGGTGAGTGAGCGGCTTCGTGGTGTTGGGCTGCCGGCCGGGTTCAAGCCACGACAGTCCTTCTTGGTGTCCAACGTGGGGCCCAAAGGGTTGAGGTAACGACAGGTCTGATCAGAGCGTGTTACAATTAACTGCTTATAAGCAAATCGTTTAATCGTTTGTTATAAGCATTTAATAGTTGCTGTTCGTGTGTCGGTTTATTAGCTCTTAGAGTCGTGGTGCTCGTTCTTAGAGCTGTGTTATGTGTCACCTCACCTGCCGTATACAGTCCCTGTGCTGCTGGTTATCACCCGTGGGAGGTGGATTAAGGTTTTCGCTTTGCTGTACTA
>MU001486.1:0-20388 GCA_010365825.1 Otus sunia
ACAATAACAGTAATAACAACGAACAGAGCAAGATATCTACCGATACAGCAGTGAGAGCAGAGAGACCTCATGACACACACGACTCTCCCATGCTGCCGTGCTTGGGTGCCCGGAGGTGAAGTCAGCCTGGTATCTGAATAACCCGGCTGGAGCTTCCCCCCACTGCTGGGGAAACTTAAACCTATCCTGGCTAAACCAGGACATGTATACAGGAGGAAATGTATCCATAGCATAGAAAATACTATCATTTAGTCAGTTTGTAGAGCAGATTGTGGGCGGCTGACTGTGCAGATAGCACAAGCAGATTTCCCCCGCCCCTGGCTACTTTGTTTCAACATTGCAGAGCTGAGTTACTTGATAATAACAACTTAACCTGCCTCTTCAGTGATTTATTTTATCACAGCTTTTCTAAAATCCAAAGAGACAGAATATACAAGGAGAAATAAATGGAAAGCTACCGAGTGTGGAAAATACCTTGATATATAAGGTAGCATTAGTGAGAAGGAACCAGGAGATCCTTTCAAATTGAAAAGAATTACAAGGACTAAAGGAAAGAGAGAATATAGAAGAAAGGGGAAGATAGGAAAAATAAGCGTCTTGTTTTGTAGCAGTTCTTTAACAGCTGTATTCATGTTTAACTTGCATGGACAGTTGGCTGGATATATCTGGAGCCAACAGGTCATGCTATGTTTCTTGAAGTGGATTTTCACATACTAGCCTAGTACAGTCATTGCCAGAGTTCCTCATGGAGGAGGGTTTTAAACAGTGACTTTCTAGAGAAGTTTGGGTGGTATAAAGTCTTGTTGTGCAGTAGGTTTTTGAAGGTGCTGCGTTTTGGGGCTTTCCTGATTGGCAGCTGCACATCTGTATGGCTGTTGTGACAGTAAGCCATCTCATGATGAACTAGCAGTGGCACAGAGCTGACTGAGCAGAAGTGACAAAGGTACTTGGGCAGAGCTGGTGGCAAAGTGATCGGATGGTGCATGACTGCACATGAGGGCCAAATGTCATGGAACAGAGTTGTCTGGCAGCAGGCAGGTTTTTGCCCCAGTTTAACAACCAGTGGTGCTTTCAGCTGGATGGTTTTTATTGTAATGAAGTGTGTATTCCCCTGTGGCTCAGGCAGATTTGTTATTTAGAAATGCAGTGGCATCAGTACTAGCTTTCCACAAGTGCAACTCAAGTTGGTGACTGACTTTTCTTGTGCCACAGCAGAAAATGTGGCATTTTCAGAACTTTTAGGAAGACTGGAGATCTGTGATATTTTGACAGAAAAGGTCAGAAAACTCTGATTATCTTAGTAACTAGGAAACACCTTTCAATCTTGTTTAATGTTTTTGTGAAACAAAGTTAATCTTTGAGAGCAGAATACCACTGTTTCAAAAGAAAAAAATGGATATATATTGGAAATTAACAGAGAGGTTGCCAAACTCTTTAAAAATCTTTTGTTTAAAGACCAAATGGAGGTGACTTATAATGAATCACTTTGAAGGTATTTCACATTTGCAGTGGACAGGGAATTGGGAAAGGCATTGCGTTTTGTAGAAACAGCTTCAGATTAATACAGTCTAGCACATTATTGAGATTATATTAACCCATATTTTCAATAATTTATCTATACTGATGATCTTATCACAGGTGGTAAAGAGGGAAACTGATCTCGCAGGAGGGAAAGAGTATATAGTGATTATTCTGTATCATTAAATAACTATACCAAGAAATTACTATAGCTAGCTACACGACCAGATTCATAAAATCCAATTCTGCATCTATTTTTTCAATCCCTTAGGAGTTTAGCTTGTAATAGCATGTGAAAAAGGTCTGATTTATACTGGTGTTTCATAGAAATATGTAAGGTTAATTCCTGATGTGTTGTTCTGTTACATTAATGTAAAAATATTCTTACTTTTGCAAAATTTTCATGGTTCTTATTTCTTGTGATTTTTAACTAGTTGTACCATAAGAGTATGTCTCATGTTCACTTCTAAGGAGTAGATCTTACAAACACTCATTGCATATGAGTGCTCAAGTAGTTACTGCACTTCCTCCCAGGGACAGTCCAGTTAAGTCAAAGTGCACCTTGGATCAAATCCAAAATCTATTAAATCAACTGAAATGTTTCCATTTACTTCAATGGAAGCTGGATCCAAGCCATCATGTCTGCAGCTCTCCAGAAGTACCATAACTTATCTTAAATACACCTACTTAAATTCAATTAGAGTAGAATAAAATCTCTCAATATTTTACAAGACATTATAATGTTTCTTCTTATAGGAGTAAGATGATGACACTTTGTACTTTAGAAAATACTTGAATGTTATGTTATAAGGTCCAATATATAAAAAAACCCAAATAATACTATAACAATCATAATGACAGAAGCAGATAGATCAAGAACTGATTGAAATTTATCAGAATTGCTATCACTTGGGTCTTACTTACTTGCCTCATTAGTTCATAGGCCTGTCATTTACATATATACTGAAATGTGGATACATTATCTTAAAAGTTTCAAAGAAATTCACCTGAATTGATTGTAGGAAAGGGTAATTACTTCTGCAGTCTTGAATTTAACATAATAGGTATGATCTGAGTTGAGATATTCCTAAATTTTAGTTCTTGTACATGCCTATGAAATAGTTTCACATCTTTTTCTAAGGACTTGTGGTATACCAAGCTATCGCATGTGAATGGAAAAGTGTGGTTGAAATCATAGTTACTGGGTTGACATAGCACTTAGGGATATGGTGTAGTTGAGAACAGTCAGGGTTGGGTTAATTGTTGGACTAGGTGATCTTCAAGGCTTTTCTAACCTAGATGGTTCTGTGATTCTGTTCTGTAGGTGCACAGTTCTTCAGAGCTTCAATAAGACCAATGGCAATACCTTTAAAGTTCATTCTTAGTAATCCATGACCTACTAAATGAGATCTCTGTGTGTTATTGAAAAGATGTGTTAAAAAAATTAATTGTCTGTTATGCATTGCTAGACCACTTACTGGCTTTTGTGTCAGTTAAGTCAGAAATACAGAACTCAGTCATTCCTTTGAAATAAGTCCTCTGAAAAACCAAGTAAACCAACTTTGATTCTCTTCTATCCCTAAATAATTTAGGCTAAAGCCTATGCTGTGTGACTCCTTTTCTTCCATTACAGTCAGAAAGGACTTAAACTGTTTTTCTGGATTGATTTACTTCTGGAAATTAACTGTCAGTGAAGAGTTACTCCATTATGGGTAATAAGTGACATCTGAAGGAACCACCTCCATGAGGTACAATATATAATTAGCTGCAATAAAATTAATAGGGCCATGGAACTAAATTTTTCAGTCTTTTTTCTAGAACACATAGCTGTGCGTTTCAGGACAGATGAATAATTTTTCTGACATGCACTTGATTTTAACAGCTTCATTTAATCTATTTCTTTCAGAGATGAGCGGGACTAGTTTGACAAAGTGCAGGTATGGTTCTGTCAGCAGTGTCACAAAATCATTCTAATTGTAAGGACTCACTCTGTGAGCTCCACAAATTGTTCAGCAAAACATTTACCAGTGAAGTGGTATAGTTCAAAAGGAATGGAAGGAAAAAGATATTGCCAGCTGTTTCAAACTAGCACTGTGCAGTTTTTGATTAGGAGTACATGTCTCCAAATGCAGTGACAGCTGGTAAGCACATAGTTAATTTTAACACTAATCTGGCAGTTATATTGTGCTTACTGAGTATCACATACTTCCAGTAAATAATTATGCTATGAAGTTCAGCCTCTCTTTCTGTTTACGAAGTACCCAGGGATTGTTTATAATGTTTAGAATGTCTATTGTATTTAGAACTATTTACTGAAAAACTTCTATAGATGGATCTTGTTTTGCAAACCGCTCATTAAATTTTCTTCTAGGTATTTTTCATCCCAAATTCAAGTTGTTGGCTTGACTTGGTCAGATGTGTAGCTTACAAAAAAATAGTGAAGCAATGATTAAAACCAGGTTACTTTAAAAGAGGTTCTAGATTTCTTGGGTAGCCCAATCTAATTTGAACAATGTGTCAAATAACATAACTGAGCACGTACACCTAGAAAACAGAAATGGAAGTCACTTTTCCAGACAGACTTCTTCAGGAAAAGAAAATTGATTTAATAGCTTGTACTATGACCTTGTATTGAAAGTTAAAGGAGCTCAAAAAGCTACATATAAATAGGAGAATGATAAACTAAAGAAATGAGGCTCATTTCTGGACTGTGTCCACTTCTGATACACCTACTGCCCACAAAGTCTAGAACTTATCTTTAACATGACATTCAAATTTTATGAAGTTTCTTCTGAATTATTTTCTTGAAACATAGCTCTTAATTTAGTGATATTTAGTCAATGCCCCTAGCAAAATGCACACAACTAATATGTGGAAAACATTCCTGTAACATATAATGTCTCTATAATCAAACTTCTAAAAGAAAATTTTGCAACTATAACAAAGGTGGCAGTTCCTCTTTGTAAAGTTTGACAATAAAATACTGCTCAGAATGTTAGCCTTATGGAAAACATCAGCCAGAATGCTTACAGTATGACAAATTCTGAACAGGTGAAACAGACTTTAAGTATTTAACTACAGCTTGTCTGTCTGGACATCTGTAATATGTTCATTTCTACTTGTAATAATGAGAAAGTATGAAAAGAGAAAGACTGAAGTAGTTTGTAATAAGAGTATCCACAACCTGCAATATCTTACAAAACTGCTCCTGCAGCCCAGGACACTGTTAGCTTTCTCTGTCACCAGAGCACAATGCTGGCCTATGTTCTACTTCGTAGTCACCAGAAACCCCAGGCCTTTTCTGCAAATCTGATTTGCAGCCTGTTGGCCCCCAGCACACACTGGTGCCCAGCGTTGTTCCTTTCCAGAAGCAGGACATTGCACTTCTTCTTGTTAACCTTCATGAGGTTCCTGTCGGCCGGTTTCTCCAGCCTGTCAAGGCCCAACTCGATGGCAACATGACCTTCTGGTGTTCCATCCACTCCTCCCAGTTTTGTATTGTCAGCAAACTTGCTGCAGGTACACTCTGCTCCATCATCCAGATCATTAATGAAGGTGTTGAACAGGATTGGACCCCTGGGGTACAGTGCTCATTACTGACCTCCAACTAGACTGGACTGGTGGTCACCAGCCTCTGGGCCTGGCCATTCAACCAGTTTTCCATCTCCTCCACTGCCTGCTCATCCAGCCTGTACTTCATCAGCCTCTCCACAGGAATGTCGTCTCTCTGTGGGGAGAGAGTTTCAAAAACCTTTGTGAAGTCAGCAGAGACAACATCCGCTGCTCCTCCCTCCTCTACCCCAAGCCAGTCATTTCATCACAGAAGGTTCTCAGGTTGATCAAGCAATACTTCCCCTAGGTGAATCCATGCTGACTACTCCTGATCACCTTCTCTTCCTTCGTGTACCTGCAAGTGGTTCCCAGGATTAGCTGCTCCATCACTTCTCCATGGATCGAGGTGAGGTTGACTGACCTGTAGTTTCCTGGATCCTCCTTCCTGCTGTTCTTGAAGAGAGGAGAGGCATTTGCTTTCCTCCAGTCCTCGAGCACTTCTCTCATCACCGTAATTGTTCAAAGATTATCAAGAGAGGCCCTGCAATGACACCAGGCAGCTTCCTCAGCGCTTGTGAGTTCATGCCATCAAGGTCCATGCACTTGCGCCTGCCCCATTTGCTCAAGCATTCCCTGATCTGATTCTCTTCCCCCAAGGGTAAGTCTTTCTTGCTCCAGGTTTTCCCCCTGCACTCTGAGACTTGGGATTCAGGAAGGCCGATCTTGCATTCAGTACCTCAGCCTTTTCCATGTCCTGTATCACCAGATCCTCTGCCCTGTTCAGCAGTGGGCCCATACATTCCCTAGCCCTCCTTTTGTTACCTGTGTATTTACAGAAGCCTTTCTTGTTGCCTTTTACATCCCTCACCAGATCCAATTCCAGCTGGGCTTTGGCTTTCCTAACCTCAACCCTGCATGCTCAGCCACTGTCGCTGTATTTCTCCCATCTTACCTGCCCCGACTTCCACCTTCTGCATGCTTCCTTTTTGTGACTGAGTTTGGCCAGGAGCTTTTTGTTCATCCACACAGGCATCCTGACGTTTTTGCCTGACTACCTGTTCATTGGGATGAACTGCTCTTGAGTTTAGAGGAGATGATCCTTGAGTATTAACCAGCTTTCCTGGGCCCCTCTTCCCTTCAGGGTTTCATCCCATGGCACTCTTCCAAGCACATCTTTGAGAGGGAATAAAAATCTGCTCTCCTGCTGTCCTGGGTTGTGATCTTGCTTTTTGCCCTGCTCACTCGCTCCGCTCTGGGTCCTGAACTCCACCATCTCATGGTCACTACCGCCAAGATTGCCTTCAACCTTCACATGTCCAACGGGCCTCTCCTTGTTGGGTATGAGATCCAGCAGTGCACCTCTCCTTGTTGGTTTCCCTATCATTTGGACCAGGGAATTGTCATTGATACCCTCCATGGGCAATCCTCCTGGATTGCTTATGTTGTGCTGGTTTTCCTTTCAAGTAGACATCCTGGTAGTTGGAAGTTCCTCACAAGGACCAGGTGCTGTGTATGGGAGGCTGCTCTGTCTGTATAGGGCCTCATCTGCTCTTTCTTCCTCATCAGGGGTCCTATAGCAGACACCCACTACAATGTCAGCCTTACCTGTCTACCTGTCTTCTCTTTAATCTTCATCCATAGGCTCTCTGTTGACTCCCTGTCCACCCCCAGGCAGAGTTCCTTGCACTTCAGCTGATCTCTCACACTAAGGCCGACTCCCATTTCCCATCTTCCTATTTTGTCTTTCCAAAAGAGCCTGTATCTCTCCATTGCAACCCTTCACTCATGGGAGCCATCCCACC
Source organism: Otus sunia (assembly GCA_010365825.1). NCBI lineage: Eukaryota > Metazoa > Chordata > Aves > Strigiformes > Strigidae > Otus > Otus sunia. The sequence goes on from MU001486.1 coordinate 6,873, forward strand.
ATGTCCCTGTGATCCCAACAAGGTCATAGCCCTGCAACTGCCCACAGATCCCAAACTCATCATGTTTATTCCCCTTGCTGCATCCTTTGGTGTACAGGTACTTCAGAGAGGCGCTGCAGCATACTGATTTCCCAGAAAGGTTTTGGAGATTTCTCCATAATGGTGCCTTGTAGGCGTTTTCTTACTTACATGCAAATGGTGGAGGTGACCCTGCTTAAGCCTCATTTTATTGATTTCGTGATCCATTCTTGTCACATCACTCCATGCTGGTTGCTTGTAAAGCCTGTCCATCATTCCTTCCCCGGACTGCTAGTAACTCTCTTCCTTCATAGTTTTAAGCCCTCCTTACCAGCTCAGACGTCCTAGTGGCAAAGATGCCTCTGCCCTCTTTAATGAGGTAGAGCCCTTCTCTTCCAAGCAGGCGCTGCTCTGCAAAAAGGGTCCAGTCATCACAGAACCCAAAACTCTGTCACTAGCACCAGCTCCACAGCCAATTATTGACCTGCATTATCAATGCCATCTTCTTCACACCCTTTCCCCTCACCGGTAGGATTGAGGATAACACCGCCTGGGCCCCCATGCCCTTGACTACTTGCCCTCTCCCTGAGCTCTGAAGTCATTTTTCGTACTGTCCAGGTTGCCCCTGGCAGTATCATTGGTACACACATAGAAAAAAACAGGGGGTCAGACAAGTTTCGGCACTCCCTCCAGAACACCCTGGGTCTGGGCCCCAGCAGGCAGCAGACCTGTAGATGATAGGTCAGGTTGGCAGGTTGGTGCTTCTGTCCCCTGCAGCAGCGAGTCACCAATTACAATCACTTGCTGCTTTTTCAGGGTGGTCATATTGTCACGTTTGGTGTCAGGTAGTTCATTTGCTTGAAGACACATGTGGATCCTCTTCAACTCTGAGGGCAGTGAACCTCTTTTGGAGTTGTAAGCCCTTAGGTAGGGCAGGACCGTCCTTTTTGTGCCCGTAGCCACCAACTTCCATCCTTCACCTTCTCCAGAGGTTGCACTTATACTAGAGATGGACACTGCCTGCACTTCAATAGTGGTTGGGCTCCAGGGCTTTTCAAGCTGTTGCAACTCAGAGAAGATCCTTGTCTATCTCCTTTTCATCTTCTCTGATGCTGTGCAGACTGCTGACCTCTTCCCATAGCTCCTCTACTTGGAGGCACGGCTCCTCCAAGATGGTATACCTCCTGCAGGAGAGAAGGCATCCCTTACGGTGTCAGAGAGCGGCCCCAGGCACTCTCTATAGCCTGGGGCTTGGAAGGATGCTTAAGCCATCTGAAGCTCTGCCTCCATCCAAGTGTCTGCCCTGACAGGAACAGCTGCGCCGACACTTGCTGGGGAAACTGCCCTGCGGCATGTAAACACCGCACCTGACAGAGCTTACACTGGTACAAATTCAGCTGAGGCCTCCTACTTTATGCTTTTCTGCACAAACTGCTGCATCTGTTGGCTGTCTTCATGAGCTGTGCTCTAGGCCTGCCTCTTGCGTATGCTTCTGCTGAGCACTGGCTAAAAGGTGCTTGACCCTCCCTAACCAGGGGGCTCCTGCAACAAAGACTCCAGACACTCTGACTCAAGGGCAGCTGGCCACACTCATTAGAAGCTGCTAGAGCTTCCTCAGGCCCACACATAATTGCTTGATTTGACTTCAGCAGACAGAAAGTATGGTCCCAGTGAAGTGAGACTCCCATTGGCTTCAAAGAGATAAAAAATTTAAATCTCAGTAACATGTATTAATTCTTCATATGGTCACGGGAAAGCAAGTATTGCGTGATCTGTGGGAACTGATGCTCCTCAGGCACTTTGATTGGAAACAATGAATAGGGTTATAAAAATCTTGAGGAATGGAAGACAACCCATGCCAGCTCTTTGCTAAGAATTCTCAGCATGGTTACCAGATTTTCCAGCAAGGAGTGAAAAAGCAAGAAAACACACTGGACTAAGCTACAGCTATATATTTTAAATGGTCATTTTTAGTACAAGTATTTCAGAAACCAAAAATGTTTGAGTCACTGTCAGAGATTGTGATAGCGAGTAGTACATGGGAGCTGCAGAAAAGTGATCTGGATCCAGAATGAGTCATTTCTGCATTCCCCAGTAGCAGAGCAAACCCAGACCCAGACTAAAGCACACCAGTCATGGTGTCTTGGGGTTACTGGCAACTGCATTAAAAATATGTCTGACTGTAGATCCTTAGGCTCATGGACCAGACATAAATAAAATAGCGCTTGCGAACAAGAGAATCTAATGATGGGAAAAACCTCTGAATATCAGTGTGTGGTTGAAAAAACAGTGTCTTATCTCCATTCTGTAGAACTCTCTATTTAGCTGTTCCATATTTATTCATAACATGCAGAAATAGGCAGTCCCAGTGCAAGCGTTGAATTTAAAGGCTCTTAATAGAAGAAAAGACACTTTTCCGTTTCTAGGGCAGCAGCACAAATTCGTCACAGAACCTCCAAAATTTTTACACTAGTTACTCTGTATAGATCTAGGTGAAAGTACTGGGGGAAAAGTTTGTACCATGTGGAGCACTAATAAAGCTACTATTTAGATGATAATTTCAGGTAGACCCGAGGGATAAAATCACATGAGGAATCACTGCTTTGCTTTTTTGCTGTACATTCTTCCAGTCATGGATAAATCATCCCCAAGATTAAGAACTTAAAAAGACAGAAAATGTATTTTTTAGAAATTACAAATCGGTAGGGAGTGAGATGTATCAAAAATAGCATATGCAAGATGTGGAATAATATAACTTTGTAGGTAACATTACGCAGAATTTTATGCTGTGCCAATAGCCCTTAAATGGTGTGAATTACCTTGCTACTGTACAGACAAAAATCATTTGATTAGTTTACAGAGTATTCACTAATTTGGGCTCATTAAGCTGCTGAGTGCAAAGCAGTTTGTAAAAACATTCCATACGCTACTTATTTTCCACAGCCAACAAGTAAATTGGTGTTATTAATCCTTTCAAATGTAGCTGTATTTATTATATACAAATCCTTGTTTTTAAAGGAATGTATTACATTTTCATATACACCATCATCTATCTTGCATACTACAATCCATAAGACACGCCTAAGGATTTATGAGAGCTAATGTCAATATTTTCCTTGAATTAGAATTCTGTAACATATTACACCTGTCTTCAGAGAGAAAATGTTAAGAGAGCTCAGATACTGCCTTTATTTCAGAAGTAATCCAAAGTTCAGCTTTGATCCTTGCTTAGTTTCCTGTGTTCAAGTGCAAGACCTACCGGGTAAGGTGCAGTGTATTTTAATGAGTGGTTCCTTATGAGGGCTATTCACCCCACATTATTAGTTAAGACAAATCACTACCCTAGAGGGAAAGTGCAGTAGAAGAATTGTTTTGGCTGGTGTTTAATCTAAGACTGATGTGTGAATGTTAGGCAAAAAGCAATCCTGCACTGTGTTAATTTAATGTTTCATCAGCTTTAAAACAAGAGCCACATTCTGTTTTTTAAATTTGATATTTAATATTAATTCATACAATCCAAAAGTGTTCTATAGCAAGCATCATTCAGGATTTAGTATTAACCAGTTTTGTTAAATACTTTGCTGCTAGAATTTCTTGAGAAATGTAGTCCCAATTCACATATGTAGTAAAGGAGAATGTAGATTAGTGGTAAATCAATGAGATAAGCAATGAGGCTCTAGAGTGCTGTAAAATGTTTGTAAATGACTGGATACACACAGGTAAATAGTTGAGATTAAGCTAAATGCTCATTGTAAACTTGCTATTTGAACACCAGATTGCAACTTCTTTTAAACGCTCTCTTCTGGGAAAAGTTGCAATTACAAAAACTTTGCTGACTGCATTTCATCTCGGACTTTCTTTCTGAGAGGTATGACAAATACATTTAATTCAATGAGATCAGATTTTCAAATTGTATAAATTGTTACTGTTCTTATCATTAACTTTAAAGACAACAGGGGAATTTACACAAGTCAAGAATCCATTCTTTCCACTGAGCTGTAAGACTATCTCAGACGCTTTAGTTCACCATACCTCTACAGCATGTCTTCAGACATACGCAATATATATTCCCAAATCCTAAATTTACTTGTCTTGTAAATTAAATTCCAACAACTGCCTAAAATGTTTCACTGAATAGTATAAACAGGTAGCAAATGTTGGGATTGTCAATGAAGCCTTTATTAATATTTGTGAAGAGTTTTGCACGTAAGAAGTAGAAACTTAGTTTGAAGATGTACTCAGATGTTCAAAATTGCTATTCATTATTCAAGGAAAAAGTTAATTATGGACTGCTGCTCCAACTAGAGATTCTGGGTGGGTACCAGAGTTGTTACTCAATCATGTTGTTTAATTTTCATTGTGTTTGCTTTCCTCTTAGTGCTGTCTGCTTGCTGAAACATCGCAGCAAAGTACTAAGAAATCATGGGGGTTTTATCTATACTAGTTTCCCATTCTTTCTTATTCTTTAATTTTAGCTACAACAAAGTTAAAGAATATACTCTCCCCCAGTTTCACAGCTGACCTCACCAGTCAGTTGCAAACCTTCCTGAATCAATATTCTCTCTCCAAGACGGCACCATTTGATCTCCCATAGATGAGTGTTTTCCCAGTCCTGCAAACTGAGAAGGTTGCTACAAGGTCTGTGAAAAGAAAGCACCGTTAAGTGGAAGATGGAAGTTCACAGCTCTATGATGCCAGTAGGATGATTTAGCAACATCTAGTGACCTAACCCTGGGAATGAAAAACAGTTCCTTTGAAAGAGAGAACTATACATGTCTTTTCTATTAACTTGCATTATGACACACTACAGAATTGTCTTCTGAGGGGGAAATAAGTGCTTATAAAAGGTATTGCACATATGTTTTGAAACCTACGTTTTTCTGCATGAAATATATTTTTGACATTACACCCTATTTTTGTTTTAGGAGTGAACTTACCTTTTAATTCTTTAATATAAGGAGATTGTTTAAGGAGTTTTTTAATATTAGACATTCTTAAAGGACAGGTTTGGATTTCTGAACTTGTTTTCTAGAATATTTGAGACATTACCTCAAATATCATATATGGCAGGTGTTGCATTTAAGGTGATGAATGAATTTGGTAAGAGATGAATCCCCTTGTGTTCTAGCCAGTCCTCAGAGATTAGCGGGGCTAGGGGCAGCTGGACTTATCTCTTAATAGGTATGCCAGTTACGGTCGTGACTATAGGCCTGACACCAGATGCCCAAACAGCCCGTATGCTGTAGGTCCTGCTGCACTCAAGAGAAGCAGTCAGGTTCACGAATAGTACAGTTTATTCTTATGCAACATCTATAGATTCTTTAAGATTGCCTACAATAAATGCACAGACTGCAGGTTGGCTATATAGCACTGCACACAAAAGAAAAATGATGGCAATCACACACACACTTAACTCCTGGGTAATCACTCGGCGTAGCCAAGGGTTCAAATCTTACCAAAAGGTGTCCCTTCTTGGGGGTGGGGGACGGGGGACGACAAACCCGCCGATCTGTCCCTCCTATTTGGTGTTGGATTATCGTCTCTCCGAGTTAGATACAAACTCGGGGTAGTATTTGCCTATGTATGTATGTGTGAGTGGGTGGGACTGTGGTCAAGCATTATCTTCTGAGTAACAACACAGTACATTTCTTGGTGCGAGGGGTGCACTGGTTTCTGTGCAAGGACCGCAGACTACTGCAAAAAACCGTCCCTTGAGAGAAGGGAGTAGAGCAGGAGAAAAATCTGTCCTTGAGATAAGTGAAAGAATGGGACCACGCGGCCTCCACCTCGCTTTGCATTCCTCCTTGGCGCCACAACAAACACAAATCACTGGACCTCCATCCCATTCTGTGCTTGCTCGGGGCACCCTGTGTCAAGAAAATGTGTGTTTTACAAATTTCTCACTGTTTTGCTTTTCTCACACTTCTAGCAACAGGCAAGCAACACATACTTGTGTCATCCATGTTGTTCATCAATCCTAGTTTTGATCAATATAAGCTGTAATATCGGGAAATTTGTGTGAGTCCATACTTGCTGAAGTGGCTAGGTAGTGAACAATTGTGTTTTCATGTAGTTAGTGACATAACACCCAGTTATGCATGTGGAATAGAACACATGGAAAATAAGGTGAAAGCATCTAAGGTAACTGGTTGAATATATTGTGAGGTTTGTAGATGCTTCCATTGCATTCATCATCTTTTATTTATTAGCTTCCCTTTCAAATAAGCAATTCCAGCCGTAAAAATGTAATAATTGCTTCTAAACTGGATAATATCACTCCAAGAAAAAAAAAAAAAAAAAAAAAAACAACAACCAAACAAACAAAAAAACCCACAAAACAAACTGGATCTAGAGACCTCTGAAAATATCTACTCATTTCTCTGTAGTAATCAAACACAACCGTAATCGTAAGAACTAAGAGGAAAAGACCAGGGAGCAAAAAATTATACTACCATATACATTCCAGTTACATCTGCATCTTAAATTCTGCATGCAGATCTGATTGTTTAATGTCAAAAGGATACCTTAGAAATGAAAAGGTACAAAGGAGAACAACCAGAATTATTAGACCTTTGGGAAAATTTCCATATATATAAAGTGCAACTAAACAAAGACTTCTTATCCTGAAGAAGAGGCAGTTGGGGAGGATTATGACAGAAATCTAAAAATTCCTGAAGCAGAGAAGAAAGAATGATTGAAGTTCTCTTTCAGTAAGTATATGGTTACTATGTGAAACTCACTGCTGCAGTGTGCTGAGGATTTCAGACTATAAGTAGGCTAATCATCGGTTTGGTAAGTGAATGGTGGAAAACCACAGAGGTGTTAAATTGATTGAATGTAGCTACAAGTTCCTTTTTGTGACTGAGTTTTGCCAGGAGCATTTTGTTCATCCACACAAGCATACTGACGTTTTTACCTGACTGCCTCTTCATTGGGATGAATTGTTCTTGAGCTTAGAGTAGATGGTTATATAATTCTACAAGGAGTAATTCTAAAAAGACCAATTGTAAAGAATCCCAGAAGAATCATTGTAGTGTGTGACTTCATTCTGAGCCGTGTCGAAGGCCCAATATGCAGACCAGACCTGCTTCATAGGGAATCTGCTGCCTTCCTGGAGACCACATCAACGACCTCACGACAAAACTCCCTGCTCTAGTGAGACCCAAGGACTTCTACCTTCTCTTCGTTTTCCAGGTAGGTAGCAATGATATTACAAGAAGTCCTAAATCAATGAAGAGGGATTTCAGGTACTTGAGGAAAGTGGTTAAGGGGTTGGGGGCACAAATAGTGTTCTCCTCCACCCCTTCAGTTGTGGTGATGGATGAAGAAGATTTCAGGAGAACTCAACAGATGAACTTGTGGCTCCAAGACTGGTGTTACCATCAGGGCTTCGGATTTTTCAGTCATGGGTTGGTGTACAGGACGCCAGACCTTTGGACATCAGATGGGATGCACCTGTCCCGGAGGGGGAAAAGGATCTTGGGGCAGGAGTTAGCTGGCCTCATTGAGAGCACTTTAAAAAAGATTTGAAGGGAGAAGGGGACAAAAATAGAACTCCCAGACATAAACCCCAGGGTAGATTATCAGAGTTTGTGGGCTGTTATGCCAGCAATGACCTACATCGTGCTATCCCAGTAGAGGCAAGGGATGGAGACATGAAGCACAATAAAGATGCAAGGGATATTGATGGATCACTAATTGTGGTAACACCTGTGAAAGCTCAGGCTGGACTTAGGGCCTCTAAATGCAAAAAGGTGCTGGTGACATCAGTCCATTTGAAGTGCATGTATACCAATGCACACAGCATGGGTAACAAACAGGAGGAGCTGTCAGGATGAAACAGGAAAACTATGACGTAGCGGCTATTGCAGAAACATGGTGGGATGTCTCCCATGACTGGAGTGCACCAGTTGATGGCTACAAGCTCTTTAGGAGGGATAGATAAGGAAGGAGAGGTGGTGGGGTGGCGCTGTATGTTAGGGACTGTTATGACTGCTTTGAGTGCAAGTGTAGCGAAGACAGGGTGGAGTGTCTTTGCATTAGAATCAGGGGGAAGGCCAACAGAGCAGATGTTGTAGTAGGAGTCTACTATAGGCCACCCACCCAGGACAGAGAGGTGGATAAAATATTCTATAGGCATTTAGGTGAAATCTCACAATTGCTTGCCCTTGTTCTTGTGCGAGACTTCTTCTGGAAATACAACACAGCAGAGCGGAACCAGTCCCAGAGATTCCTGCAATGTGTGGAAGACAACTTCCTGATACAGCTGGTGAGTGAACCGACTAGAGGTGCCCTGCTGAACCTCTCTTTGTGAACAGAGTAGGACTGGTGGATGATGTGGTGGTTGGAGGCCGACTAGGGCACAGTGATCATGAAATAATATAGTTCTCTGTTCTTAGAGAGGCCAGGAGAGGGGGAAGCAGAACTGACATCCTGGAATTCCATAGGGCTGACTTTGACTTGTTTGGGCACCTGCTTGAAAGAATACCTTGGGAGACGATCCTGAAGGGTATAGGAGTCCAGGAAGGCTGGACACTCTTTAAGAAGGAAGTGTTAATGGCTCAGGAGCAGACGGTCCTCAGGTGCTGTAAGGGAAGTCAGCAGCAGAGAAGACCACCCTGGCTGAACAGGGAGCTTTGGCTGGAACTCAGGGAGAAAAGGAAAGTTTACAGCCTTTGGAAGAAGGGGCTAGCCACTCACAGTGATTACAAAGATGCTGTGAGGCTATGCAGGGTGGAAACTCACTGCTGCAGTGTGCTGAGGATTTCAGACTATAAGTAGGCTAATCATCGGTTTGGTAAGTGAATGGTGGAAAACCACAGAGGTGTTAAATTAATTGAATGTAGCTACAACTGCCATCTCAGAGAGAGCTGAAAGAGAGATTGATGGAAACTAGAATTTTACTCTAGAATTACTATGTTGGCTTTTATTTTACAGTTTTTCCTCTGTGACCAGTGAGAAGGAGAGAGTTCAGGTACTGATGCTCCTGTGGATTGACCTCACATAGTCTTTTTTAAATGGCTTTTGTAGTGAGTTCACACACAGATTCCTTTGATCTGCTCCTCACTTTGAGCAGAAAGTTAGAGTCCATTGGGAAAAATGTGATCTGGCATAGGCATTTAAAGAGGATGATACCTGAAAAAGATACCCGAAAAAGTACCTCTTACAACAAATTCAGTGGCATGTGAATCATTAAGAGGTTTGGGGGTTTTTTTTCAGTAGAATTGCAGGACAAAATAGCAAATATGCCTTTATTTGAAGAGCAATGTGAATTCAACATGCCTGGCTGAAATTAGAGAAATTATTGTTGATTATGCCGAGTAATACTGTACAAAATACAGATTGCTATGCCCTGTATTTATAATAAAAATATAGGATTATCTTATGCTAGATGATAGGTTTTGTTCAGCACTGCTTAAATCACTTGGTAAGTGTTCTAAACATTGTTTTTTTCAATTGTTTGGGATTTGTTTGGGGTTTTTTTTTAGTGAAATCAAGCTGAAAGAAATGAAATTACTAGGGTTTGACCACTCAATGGAAGGACAGAACATAGAAACACTCTTGAGTCCCAAAGAAAGAAACATTATGTATATTCTTGGTCACCAATTTACAAAATTACCTGGAAATGAAATATTGTCAGTTTATGGCTGGTTACCCAAAACTCAAGAAAAAATAAAAATTAAATTTCCAGTGTAAGTACCTAATGTCTTTATAGCAGTCAAAACCTCTTATGGGGTCCAACTGGAATCTCAGGTGCTACTCACAACATTCACAAGGGTGAGAGATCCAGTATCATGCTGGAGTCAGAAGACTGTTTTTCAGGTCACTCATGTCAGTAATGGTGTCATAAGGACTGGAACTTTTAAAATGACAGATATGTTTGGCAGCAGAGGGAAGAGATTTTAAAACAAAGCATTAATATATGATCAAAGAAAAGTTACAAGAAATTAGCTGCCAATTGTATATCTAGAAATGTAGACAGGTTCTTAAATCATTTGAAAAGGCATCATATTAGGCTGGAGATTTAGCCTACAAAATCATTTAGCTAGGAGACTGAAAGATGTTATTTTATCTCATTGTAGAAACCAGCACTTAAAATTAGATTCTTTCATGGAGAATCTTTCTCATCTTATTGTTGTTATTCAAAAGTGTAGAGAGAAGAAAACATAAAGACTCTTCTGAGCTCTGTTTCCATCTGTAGAGGCATTCTTCAGTGACAAATGACCTGTCAGATGAGATTGGTAGAGAGATCGTTTTTTCACGGATTGCTTCAACCCTTTGAGAGACTAAACTTCCTATTAACAAACTGACTTCATCCTGGAAATTAATAAGGGGTTGTAAAGTACTTAGATAATTATAGCTATCTGAGCTCTCTGATTCACAGGAAGATCACAGGTAACACACTGGCACTTCTTAAATTATACCCTTACATAAGGACAGGTAGACTGCGTAATAAGCAATATGCAGGAACTTTTAAGCTTTCTTTTATTTTGATGTCATCTGAAAATCAGAATGAAAATCACAGTTTTAGAGGAGTTATTTCTGTGAAAACAGGAAGTGCCATTGGAAGTGAAAATAAAATTTTAGAAGTCTAGCCAGCAGAAACACAAATGCAAATTCACAAGCAATGCACACAAAGGAAATAAACTGTAAGGCAGATCTGCCTGCCCTGTCTTCACCTATGGAAAACTCTTGTCTCTAGTTCTGCTGGGTTCTCCACCTCCACCCTTCTCAGCCTTCTTTAGTTCCCCCAGATTCATCTTGACCATCACTCCCCTGTGTATTATTACTTGAAATCAAATAGATGTCTACAGTCCCTAGCTCTAAAACCTCTAAGTATCTATGCAAAGCTCCTACTACACTTTGGGGCCCTATAAAACACTGCTCTTACTAGCAAAAAGAACATTTAAAAAACGCTTAGAGCAGGGCAACAACAATATTTATTGTGATGATCACTAATATCCAGTAACTGCAGAGCTTTTAATCTCTTTTAATTCCTTTCTCAATACATCTTTCCATTCAGTATCCTCTTGTTCAAACTCAGAAGTTTGAATCAGCTGAATCAGCTTTACATTGCAGAGGGAGCATGAACAAACTCAAATTGGAAAGAAAGGCAGTTACACAAATAGATAAACCTCCTAGATTTGAGAAATGTCTGTGCCCAAGTGACATTTAATGGTATTTTTTAGAACTAAAGCTCTGAACTAATTTTATAGGAAGTAGGAATTTACTATAGCAAGTAGTAAATCACATATTCCACTGTTTCTTTTTTTTTTTTTTTGAATTGCTGTTAAAAATATAACAAAAATAATTTGAAAGTTAGAGAAGTAAACAAATGAATGCTTTAACTGATTATTACTTTGCTGCATTTAGGAGCTGTCAATAAGAGACTGATTTCTTTTGAAAATCATCCCATTTTATTACATCTTTAGGCTTCAAGGATTTTTGAAGATTGTGCTTGTCAGCCACTTGTCACACATGAAGCATTGTGCATTGAAAACAGATTATAATTAGTTGGGTGTCAGAGGTGAGTTTTGCAGCAGAATTTTAAACAAATGTATTGATCCCACTTCTTATGTCAAAGAGGAGGAAGTATCATTTCTAGAGGCCTTGCCTTTCAAGAGGTTTTGAGCATTTACACAAAGATAATGAAAAAAATCCTTATTGTAATTTACATGAAGGAGAGGAGTCACAGTGTCACTCGTGCAACAGAACAATATCTGCAGTCTCATCTTTATAAATATTGCTGTTTAAGAGGGGAAGAGAAGGAAAAAGCATTGCTGATGACTTAAGGCTGGTTTTGGATGATACATTTAAAGTCATATTAATAACTCACTGAATTCCTCAGCAGTATGATTTCCAAAAGTGCTTGGCCAAGAAAGCTGCTTTGACTGCTATGTTTTCCTCATTCTGAAAATCCTCTCAATATCTTACAGAAAGTTTTGTTGAATTATTCCAGTCTTCTGTTTGAAGCCTCTACAGTCCTTCTACGAAAGCTGGGTGAACTGTTATACCAAATTTCTGATAAAGTGAAAACACTGAACACCTCTAGGTGTTAAGGGAGTCCTTTCCAGAGTTGGTTATTTTCTGAAAAGGGAAGATCAGCCATCCTGTTCACTTTCAGCAGAAAAAGGCTTATTCCTCACCATATCAAAGACCGTTTAGAGAAGTGTATGCACCATTCAAAACCCACTCCAAAGGTGCTGATATTATGCATCATTTGGTGGCATAACTAATTAATTTCTGTGCTGTGCCTCTCTGCCTGAACACTTTTTTGTCTCTCTAGCATTTGTAATTTGGAATTTCACTCTTTAAAAAGATAAAATCCTGTGACAGTTTAGATCTTATCATTTGGGATAAATGTCTTAATGATGTGATCCAGGGAAGTGAGACAGGACTTTATGGGCAACATCCAGCAGATAAATCCATGAACTTCATGGGCACTGACATCTGGTAGATAAAACGTACATGTATCAGCTCTCCCACCCTAACTTGCCTAGGTCAGAGACAGTCCATCACAACCACTTGAACAAAATGATCTTCAGTATCTCATAATATCCTGACTTTCTAAATGTGTCTTGGTTTCAAGAATAGCAATCCAAGTTTTTAAGCTTTCTTAGGGTGTGAAAATTCATACGACATGAAAGCAGTGGTAAGGCTGGAACAACATTTCAGCAACTTACTTATGTCAGATTCATTAAGGATTTTGGCTGGAAACCTTAATTCTCAGCATTTTCCATTATTTAGACTTTGTGGTAGGTGAGCACTTAAAAGATGATAACAAGCAACAGCAATGAGGTAATTTACTGTGCTGTATTCAATGTATTTTATTAGATAAAAAGACACAAGATTTTAAATTTGTTAAACATCTGCTGATCATTTTGAGGAAATCTGCTTTGTCCTGCAGTTTACCCAAGGACAGAGATTTGTTTCATCCGAACATGTGAAATAAGTTGTAATGGATGTAGTTAAATTGCCCTGAAGTGCTTCAGGGCTATACCAAGCTTGTGGTTTATAGATGTGAAGATGTAGACAATGTGAGTTGACCAAGTTTGCTGAATATTCTGCCACTTTGGCATATTCTTAGGCCTGTTTTGTTTGAGTCTGAGAATGGGCGATAGCTGCTCAAATGGATACCTTGATGGTAAGCTGAAATGAAAATAGAAACCCCATTAGTATGTGTTTCATTTTTCCCCAAATATGACCAGACAAGGATTTAGAAATCCAGGATGCAGGTCTTTTTTCCTTTCCTTGCAAAGACAACAACAAGACAAATTTAATGACCAAGGTAACAGGTTAAGTGTAGCAAATGGAAGGCTTTCAGAGCTTACTGCTGTTTCTGATCTTTGGACCAGACATTGACAATTCAGAATAAAGAGTAAACATTTTCACAGATCTGTAGACACAATCCTCATGCATCTTGACTGTCCTGGTTTAGCCAGGATAGGGTTAAGTTTCCCCAGCAGTGGGGGGAGCTCCAGCCGGGTTATTCCGATCC
>MU001486.1:21084-35379 GCA_010365825.1 Otus sunia
ACATACATGAAGGGGCGTATCGGTAGGCGGTTCGGGAAGTCTGTACACCCTGTAGTACTCAGCCAATGGGGAATCAGGGGAGGGAATTTGCGGTCGGGAGAAAGGGATATAAACCATTGCACGATGGCTGTTAGGTGCGTCCACCTGATGGGGCGCCCGGTCTTGCAAGAACGTAATAAAGAGTGCTTCACACCGCATCCTGGCTGAGCCGTTCATAATTGGCAACTGAGCGTTTCTCACAACACCATAGGAAATTCTGCATAAGCCTCTACAATTTGTTTCAGCACATTAAAATATGGATATTCTGAGAAAGGAGAAGTTCTGAACAACTCTCTTTTATTCTTTTGCCCAGCACTTCAGTTTACCGATGTCATTATATGCATGTTCCAGATGAAATTAAAGCAATCTCTGCAACCTGTGCTTTGCACCATTGACTATTTTTTCCTGTGTTGGCATTTATTTCATTATTGACAGTTTACACATGTTGGTCTTGATAGTGTTTGAGCATTTGTTTGTCATAACATTTAAATACAACATAAGAAATAATATTTCATCAATGTACATAGGAGATGAAAACATTCTTTTGAATGTATTATACTTAGCTTTAAAAAGATATATCAAAAAAAGATTTAAATATACGGGTTACATAACCAAATGCAGGAGAAATCGTTATTCTGATCCCAAATAGGGCTAACCATTTGACAAGCTCAGAGTAAGCATTTGTTTGGTATCTTCATCAGTGATTAGGCAATAAAAGTAAGTTCTGAACTGCTCACTGTTTCACTGTTATTCTATTCTTTATCATATATGTTGTACTTGTTTTAAATTTTTAAAACCACATTCAGATGGATGGATAGATAGATTGCTATTGAAATATAAACTTGACATTTCAATAAGCTCATAAATAAAGTCCATCTATTTTAGGAATAAATTCAATAGGTAAATCAAGAAACAAAACCTGGTTATTATTTGTAAATGATTGGACAAACATAATGTAAATCAAAAGGTAACCAACCATAGCTGTTACCGTTATCTCAAAGTCAATGGCAACCATTTGGAGATTGGATGTTTTTACGATTAATATAATTTGTACTGCCTGTTTTTTCTTAATTACTTCATCTGTAAAAATGACTACAGCAATGACCTCTCCTAGTAATTTAATGAGCAAGAGGAGGTTCTCATGCAAATTGCTACCACATATGTAAAATTATGATGCCTCCTATCTTAAGACATATGGTTGCCTGACTATTTGAAATAGCAAGTGTCATCCTCTGCTTCTTATGGAGTATGAGTGGTATTCATAATGTTTTGCTGATTGCTCTATAAATGTTAACTAATTAAATGTCAGACTGTCTTCTTATGGAGTGCTACTGATGTGCAGTATATTATGGATGCTTCCTGGTAGCAAGTCTGCTCAGGAGACAGTGTAATGTTGCAAAACAAACCTAACTTCTGGCATGCACAGAAAAAAAAAAAAAAAATCACTTTCAACCTGATTAGGGTTTGCCCTTCAGACAGGATAGCTGATGTACCATTTAGGACTTGCTGAACCTCATTAAAATAATGTCCCAATAAGGAATGGATTGTGTTAGTGGTGAGTATAAGTTATGCTTTCTTATCTACTGTGATTATGCAAAAAAAGGGTAAAGCCTACTAGAAGCACAATAACTCTGAGAAGAAAAGTGAAAGAAACTGTAAAGACCAGTGTTTCCCAGCTGGATAACCTTTTGATTCAGGAGAATTTAAGATCATTTTCCTGTGCATCCATCTTTCCTGCTGTTTTAAAGAGAAGAGATTAATGTGTAGATATTACGGTAATGTTAATTGATAACTTTATGATGTTTGGAGAGGAAACTAGAATGTTTCTTTAACATCATATTTGGAGAGAACTGCCCCATGGAAGTGCATGTTAAAAGCTGGATGGACCTCCCAGCTGAATATTTGAAGAAGAAAGTTTTGCATAATTGTAAAAGAGGTAGGTTTAAAACAGAAACCTTGACAGTACCACCAAAACCAAATTCAGAATTCTGAGAGTGATTTTACTTCTTTGTATGCAATAGTAGTGTAGCAGTGGAGAATGAAAATGCACAGGGGTCCATTCCACATAGAGATAACTGAGTGAATTGCAGTCTATCAAAAAGTGATCATGCTTTTACACTGAAATACCTGATTTTTCAGGGTTTAGTTGAAATACCAATAGTCATTCAAGTTATGAGAATTTTTGAGTGCACTTGTGTAGGTAGGAAGGCTGAAATAAAATTAAACATTAATTCCAACTGAGCCACTAGGCTTCTTCACATGAAATTAAATTTTAATAAACCAAATCAAAATTAATTATTTTAACATATCAGTTACAGTCTTTAACATATCTTACAAATTTGGTGATAATGTTGTTTTTATTCCAATTGGTGTAGATTTTCCATTGACTGCTTTTGAACACAAGAGCCAGTAAAAGAGAAAGAATGAGACTATGAAGCTTTGTGTGGGGTACAGAGTTCACCACTTTGGAAGCAATAAGCTGTTAATTTGGTTTAGCTGCCTGTGGAACTGAACCTCATGTAAATATGTAATATTCACATCCACTGACACAAAATTTTTTGATGGCTAAGGTTAAGTATATGTTTTTACAATTCATTTTTTGATTCAGACTTACTTTGGGCCACTGCTTTCCCTTTTGCTTTTTGTTTTCCTCCTGATAACACTTTTATGAAGATAACTATACATACTATTACAATTAACAAGGTCAACATGCACTATTCATAAACTATTGCAGAATAATAATTCCATATACATACATTAGGAATTCCTTCATAGAATCAATTTACCCCATAAGAGAATGGAGTAGGACTTCTGTCTTGTTTTAATATTGTGACTAATAACCCTGAAGCCCTCAGTACCTATAAGGTACTCAAGGGTCAGGTTCTCCACTGTTTTATGTCATCCTTCATCAAATGATGTAAGACCAGAAGAATTGCTACCTTTGTCCAAAACATAATTTAAAGAAATGAAGTTGCTTAAAAAGTAAAAGACAACCCTGAAATATACTTTTAAAAAATAATAAAAGCAATCTAAATCACTCTCCAATGTTTAAGTTTACAAAAGATAAGTTGATAAATGAATTGAGAGGAGGCTGTGTTCTCAAAATATGGTTTATAGCCGAGCTTGAAAGTCCTAAACTAAAATCCTTGGAATAGAAAAACTGATAGAGTCATCAGTGCACAGGACAAGATGGGTCCACTGCAACAAAGCATGTTCCAAGTACATATAAAGTAACAAGATGGATTCCTTTGGGAAAAGTACCCCAGATGCTAAATCCAAGATTTGTGAGTCAAATAGAGTGGAACATGAAACTTCAATCCATATGTCATTAAATCTGTGTTTAGCAGGTTAGATCCTTGGCCTGCTTTCAGATTTTCAGCTCTTTTCTGAAGAGAAAAAAGTAAGCAGACTAAGAGGCATGAAAGGGAAAGTTTAAAGAGTTAAGCTGAACTAGCAATTAAAAATAAACCAACAAACCAACACAGAAAAAATATAGCTCAAGAAGTGTATAAACCCTTCAGGCAACTTTCGCTTATGTAATAGGCACTTTCTTAAAACATAATCTAGGGGCTAAGTGTGGCAGAAAGGTAATATGTTGCAAAGAAAAACATATGTGATAAATATTGTAAACATTATGTACAAAGGGCTTGCTTCAAGGGCACGGATTTTCTTGCTGAAAACCTGAAACCTTGAGAATTTTAACTTTCATTTCAAAAGTTCTTGGGAGAACTTACTGTCCTGTCAAGTTAGGAGTGGTGTTAGCATTACCAGTCAAAAGGGAGGAGGCACCTTTTTTAATTCATTTAAAAAGGCAGTTAGCAACAGCAGTACAGAGCTCACTGCTACATCTCTTTCATCCCATTAAAGTAGATAGATGTCATGTTACTAGATCCTGCTTGTGATGTTCACTGTTGTAGTCAGCCTGTTGACGAGAGCATTATCAGGACCAGGCGATTCCCTTGTCAGTGCCTGAAACCTGAACTCAAGTCAGCTGAAGTAATACATGAACTAAGTGCAGCTGAAACACCATTCAGCTCTTTGGGGTGTCACATGCTTGGTTGTAGCATGTAGGTTTTTGTCAATTACTTATATGCCATAATGATTCTCAGAGTGAAAAAGAAAGTGCAGCTGTAAATTGCACCAGCTTTCATCACTTCTAGTGCTTCATACAGCAGCAGACAAGAAAATGACTGAAGGTCCACCTTTGTGGAAACAGATAGCGAGAAATACTACTGTTTTACCCTTGGCTAAGCACTAGTGTCCATATAGGTCCTCACATTTCATAGGATCTTTATGGTGGATGCTCTACAGCCAAGAAATCTGTTTTGGTGAGGAAGTATAAAGAGGAAAAACACCTGCATAGGCTAGCACAGGGCAGAAAAGATTAAATTTTAATTGATGTCAAAAAATAATGACATCCCTGCAGTTTTCTTGGTCATTTGCTGAGTTGTAGCAATAATCAGAATTTACCAGAGTTGAACTGAGCAATTAAATAAATTAGTTATATTAAATTCATATAGTGCTTCTTTCACAGTACTACCCTGACTGCCTTCATTAAGGCAAGATAAGAAGACATTGCAAACATGAAGTTGTGAGCTGTCTTGAGTTTTAGTTATGTAATGCATAGGAAAAAGTCACATTTTTAAATGTTCTGAATAAAGTAGAAGATTCAGATATAGTGCATATGAGATGATGAAGAAAGAGAGATAAATGACTGTGATATTCAATGTGCAGTGGTGACACAAAATGGTGGCATTTTCAGAATGATGGCAAATGTAGACAAGTTGGAGGGAAAATCAAGAGTGATGATCTGCCAGGATGATCTTGGACCAATATTCAAGAGACACATCAGAGACACTGTAATTTAGAAAGAAAAGCACAGACTTTTCAGAGTAACAAATGTAAGAAAGCTAAATCTTGGGAAATGTAAGCTGAAGAATGAAAGAAGTTTTTGCCCTCCTACAATTTTTCCACTGAGAGAACCAACTTACTTGCTAGTTTTTACAAAATAAAACTTTGATTCCTTTACCTACATACACAATATAGCATTTTGCACTTCTTAATCTGAGGGAGATACCAAATGCTTGGTGCTTCTTTCAGCATATAAACAGTTACTATGGTTTATAATAAAGACTTCCAGTTAAAGATTTAAATTTTTCTGAGACATTTAATTATTTATCTCTGTTTAAAACTAGTATAGAAGAACTATAGAACTATAAAACTAATATACAGCTTTTAGTTCACCTGAGTAAGCCATAGCATAAGCTCAGACTCAGCAGATGAGCAGATCTGCTATTAGATTAATTCAGGATACAGAGATGTGACCAAAATTCAGCGATGCTGACAAGTTATTCAAAAGCCCTGGAATTTTGTTGTGTTCTTGATTTTCTTAAGAATGAGAGCAGGACACAAACAGTAATATGATGGAAGTTAAGTAATACATTAAAATACTGTGTGGACTGGTGTTTTAAGATGCTTCTTAATATTCATTGTCTTACACGTGGCCTTATATAGGAATGGGATTTAAGAAACAATAGAATAAATGTAAATTTCCTCAAGACTGTCAACCCTCTTGACTCTGAGTTCTATGGGTTTGAATTAATATAACCAATCATAAAAGTATCACGACTTCTAGGAATGTTTCTTTGATTTTATTTTTTAAAACATACTTGAAAAAGTAAATCTTTCTACAGCAAAGTACTTGCTGATAAATATTATACAGCAGTATCTTTGTTTGGAAAAGTTTAGAAGTAAAAAGAAAAAAAAAGGAAAGGAAATAGACCAAAATCTAGACCGATTTTTATTTATTTGGATTAATATATACAGTTGTATAGATATAATTAAAGAAACAGATTACCTTCAGAACAATCCTTTTGTACACAGCAATGTATTTCAGGCATTTCATGTTATTTGAAGGGCATCAAAGGCAAAATTACCATTGCTAGTACCGCTGCCTTTCCTGTTGCCGCTTCCCTGAACCCCCTTGGTACCGAAACGACTCGCGCTGTAGGAACAGTAAACTTTATTGGTCTTTATTGTCATCAGTGGGGGTGCCCTCACCCCAGGAGCCTTCGGTGGGCTGAGGCATGTCCTGCTGCACCGGCCCGCTGTCGCCCTGAAGAGAATTCCCTGTTAGCTGGATGCAAATGCTACAGCTGCAATCGTTATCCACCCACGTCCTAACACCTGCCCGCCCCTCTCCCTGGTGTGGTGCTTGCCCTCGCACCAGCCTTGGAGGTCCTAAGGCCTGAGGGAGCCATTGTGCCGGGGGCAGACTGAAGCAGGCAGTGGCTTGGGGGGCCGTGGAGTGTCCTGCTGGGCTTGTCTTCCTCTGGAAGGACTCCAGCCTCGCAGGACTGCTCCGGGCAGCACGTTGGGCTGAGGAAACCTCCGGCAGGCCCCGTGTCGTGCTGGAGGGCTTCAGCCCTGCGGCTTGGCATGTCCCTGGGCAAGAGGCAGAGGACATCTCGGTGCCTGCTCGGGGCCCACACTGGGTTTGGCTTTTACACTGCAAGTCTACTTGGCCCCAGCTGTTGTGGTTCCCTTCTCCCACAAGCTGGTCGCTTCCTGTGAGACTGATTTCAAATGTTCACCTGTTGCCAGAGTCTCTCCCCATTTCTCCACAAGTGAAGCACAATACAAGCGATGCAGAGCAGACCCACGGTTTTCTGGGCAATCCTGTTTGCACCAGAGGGTGGTTGCTTTGGGTCCTGGGGGCCAACACGCGTCTTGAACCTGAGCCAGCTGAGGGGGCTGCGAAGGCCAGTGCTGCTGGGCTGTTTGGTGTCCATGCTCTCGGTGACAGGGGACGCTTGCTTCGGGTCCTGGGGGACGACATCTGTCCTGAAGCTGAACCAGCAGCTGAGGAGGCTGCGAAGGCCAGTTCTGACGGGCCATTTGGCGTCCATGCTCTCCGCGACAGGGGACGCTTGCTTCGGGTCCTGGGGCGTGACCGGTGTCCTCAACCTGGCCCAGCTGCAGGGTCTGCGAAGGCCAATGCTGCTTGTCCGTATGGAGGTAATCCTTCTTGCGGCCATGCAGAGCTTCTGGCGTCCCTCAGGAAGGCCTTCCATCTTGACTGTGAACCAGCTGGTGGTGATGGAAACGCCACTGGCACCGGGGATCAGAGACACCATGCAGAGAGCCATGGTGAGGCAGAGAAACAGGCTGAGCCTTATCATGATCTCTCCCGAGGGAAAAAATAAGAAAGTCTTGGGGAAAAAATAAGAAAGCCTTGGGGATTTTTCCCGAGGGAAAAAATAAGAAGCCTCGGGGCGCGCCTAGAACGTCCCCTCTCAGCCGGTCCCGCAGCCGGACAGAGAGGGTCCCATCTGGGGTGCCAAACTGATCTGCGGAAACAGACTCTGCAACTCAGAGAGTTCTAAGGCAGGTGTTTACTCCGGTGCCAGGGTGCAAGGAGATTTCTCCACAAAGCTTGCACACCAACAGCACATTTTACCAGAAACTTATAGAGTGTGGGTATTATTAAGCAATATTCAGAAATCATTCTAAGTTGCTATAAGTTGCTCTAAGTAAATAAGTTGCAAGGTAGGTGATCATTTCCCTGTATCAGAACCCCCGAACCACCATCCGTACAACCCCCTGGACTGGAGCTGAGCTTACTGAACTTCAGGTTAAATATTCACGTAAACCGTGCATTTTGCATTTCAGTCATCCTGATGGGCAAGTAAAAAACTCAGCCCAAACCAAACTGAACAAAAAACCTCAGGCTGCAAAAGCATTGACTCTTCTCGTGTATGCAGTCTGTAGTGGAGGGGAAGAGCAACAAAAGTGATGAAAGGACTTAAGGGAATGATTTAAAAAGAGCAGGTAAGGATATGAGATTTGTTCAGTACAGAGGAGACTGAGGGATGACCTCATAGCTGTCTACAACTTCCTCAAGACAGGTAGTGGAGAGGGAGGTGCTGATGTTTCTCTAGTGTCTGGTGATAGGACACAAAGGATAAGCTCTAAAGCCACATCATGGGAAGTTTGGATTGAATATTGGGAAAAAGTTCTTTTCTGAGAGGGTGGTCAACCACTGGAACAAGGTCCCCTGGAAAATGGTCATGGCCCCAAGCCTTTCTGTGTTCAAGAAGCATTTGGACAACGTTCTTAGATACAAGGTTTAACTTTTAGGTCATTCTGTGTGGAGTCAGGAGTTGGAATCACTGATCCTCATGAGTCCCTTTCAATTCAGGGTATTCTATGATTCTAAGTGGAAGATTTCTGCTTGCTAACATCAATCTCAACTGTTTGTAATCAAGTTTTATTTTACAGTAAAACATAAATATTTTTTTCTCTCTGTCTGTCTGTGACTTTTGAATTTTATCAATTACAACAGATGATTCTTCCTGGAATGTATGCTTCAAACTATTTTGTGGGTTTATGTTTAACATCTTTGAATAACAAAAGTTAAGATGATTATGAATAAAATACCATGATGTTTAAAGGCCAGCTTTATCCCAGAGGATGGACTTGCCCAGTATTCCTCTGAACACATTTCCTGGAAGCTTTTCATATCAAAGTAAACATGAAATGTCTCCTTTGTTGTCATATAATGTATTTAATGAGGAAGCAGATAAGTTTTCATTTTAAAAGCTGTAGTAAATTGGTGCTTATAGAGACAGAGAAGTTATACCATGGTATTATTGCTTCCTTAAATTTCTTCTGACATCAGTAAGAACTAGTTATTCATATATTCATCAGCAAGCATCTGGCAAGTGTTAGCAAATCAGATGCTGACAACAGAAGAAGTAGCTGTAGGAATGGAACTTTTTGCTGGATTATTCATATCTCTGTTAAGATCCCCCTGAAGTAATTAAAGAGTAAGGCATTCATCTAGAGGATAAATCATCACTGCAAAATAGCAAGATGAGAACAGAAGGAGAAAGGAGGGGGTGAATGCTATATGACTAGATAAATTGTTTGAATTTTTTTTTTTTCTATTATGCATTAGGTGCTAAAAAGGATTATGGAAATGCGATGAGATAGAGATGAATGCTCTGTTCTTGCATTGAATGACTTTCAGGACAGCAGTTAATTGAACTGTTTATCACTTTGGAAGGTCGCATGAAACATGGCTGTCAGAAGATTTCAGAATAAAGCACACTTCATGCTAAAAATAAAAACAGCCCCCCACCTTCACTTATGTTTTTTAAAATTCTAATGTGGTTATTTAATCTCAAAGGAGAAGTCCTCATCATGATCATGGCAGGGCTGCTGAAATCAGCAAGTCATACACTGTCTGCTACATTTCTTTGCTAGCAGTTTTCAGTTTAACAGGGTTTTTATATAAAATATCTTGGAGTAAAAATTAGATCAAGTGATTTTTGTGAGGGAGAAGAAAGCATGGCAAAATAACAGTATATTTAAATTTTTGAGAAAATTTCTACACTGTAACAACTAATATTAATACTAGGTGTTATTCCAAAGGGTTCACTGTTGGATCTGTACACACACAAAGATGGACCATTTGGTAATGTGGGAGATAGATCGAGCTGGACCTCCTTTATTGCTCTCATAAGGAGGCACCACGCACTTGTTGTGGCTTCTCTACATTGTGCAGCTAAAATTGCCCTGTAGAGGCAGAACTACATTTCAGACCTTGCATCCATTCAGATTTCAGTACTGGAGCCTCCAACAGGGACAACCCTGGAGCTGATAGACTCTTACTGATAGGGGAACCAGGACAAAATCCATTTCACACATCACCAGAAGATATAACTTCTCACTCCATGAACCATGCTACATTGAATCCAGCAGAGCTCCTAGAAATTTCACTGAATACTCAGAGAGATGACAGGGCCTTGCTCCAAGTGCACTGAGCTGATAGCCAGCTCCTAAGGCAGAAGGCTGTTGATAAAAGAAGGTGTACTCTTTTATTTTCTCAACATTTGCTCAATATGATGTTAATGCTGAGATCACCATGGCAGGTATCTTGCAGGTGGGACACGCTGATTAAGGACAAGAAATAATTAGCTTAGAGCTTTGCCTTTCTCTCACCTAAGTGATTTCTAACTGCAGTTTCTTCTCAGCTAAACTGTGCCAATGAACATCTTCTGTAAAGTTTTCTCTGGGATTGACAGTACTATGAGGAACTTTGAGTGGGATTTGTGGGAAAGGAAATACAAAACCAAAGATCCCAGGCTGAATAGTTTCTCTTGGGAAGAAAAAAGTTGCCACTGAATATCAAACTGTTGGTGACTGTTCTCCCTCACCAACTCATCCAGTCAATCTTTTGTCAAAAAATGGGAACTATCCTTTTTTACTCACTTTTACATGTATAGCCAGTTTTGCCTACAAAGAACACACATGCCCATTTCTAAAATAAGATCTTTTTGCAGTTAAGGTAGTTGTATTTCCAAATAAATGAATTCAGTTTTGGCATGCATTTAAACTTTTTTTAAAGAATATTCTGATTTATTTTTCTTTTTTGACAAAGCTACTTTAATCTGTTCCTAGTGTAGTTTCTGCTGAATGTCTATGAAGTTCTGCAGCTCTATAGACGAAGGCCTAAACATAGTGAACTAAAGGATGATAATGCTCTGTTGTATCTGACCTAGTCCTTTCCAGAGGAAGTTACATTTCACTGAGATTGTCCTCAGAAGTCATCAACTAGGGGATTTAAAAAAAAAAAGAACAAACACAACAACAACAAAAAACAACAATAACAACAACAACAAAAACAGATTAGCCCACACTTGCTTCATCATCTTCATTTTTGTAACATAACAGTATTTATCTGCTTTCTGCTTTCTACTGATGATTGCCAAATAGCAGGTAATATCATGAGCCTGGAAACATAGTTCACACCCAGCTTTACGACTGCATGTGAATTTAGGGACAGTCTTTGCCACAGAGATACCCAAGCATTAATCTAAGAAACTACAAGTCAGAAGGAGTCACAAAATCCTGGTTATGTCCAGAAGCCTCAGCAAAGAACCTGTTTGCCTGCTACACACAAGTCCTGTCACTTTTCAAATGTAATGCCCCATTAAAGGCCTAATCAACACAAAAACCTACTTAGAGAAAGAACCATTAACGCCCTGGGCCTCTACTAACTTCATCACCTTTTTTAGCTGAAATACTATCCCTTTCTATGTCATTTAATGACGAACCTTAATTGTTGTTCCTGTGAAATTGCTCAGCCAACACTTTGGAGAAAGGTTAAGGGAATGTGAAATAGGTGGTCCATAAGGGTGAGAGAGAAATTTCACGTTCATGCAACCTTTACTACTTCCTAAATCTTCATGTTGATCAGTAATAAACTTTGGATCTGGTGTCCAACTTCAAGCTCAAATGTGCTTTCATAAAAAGCCTTCATAAAGAAAGATGTTTTCATCTTTCTGCTGTAAACAGTGACTACATACTTCCTGCATGTATTCAGCTGTCTTAGTTACTGCTCAGGAAAAGCCAGCCTCCATCAGACACAATTTGGCTTTTTACTAATGTTTTCTTTACAATCTAGCCAAAACTTTTAACCTAGCTGATAGAATGAAAAGTAACTTTCACTTCTCTTGGTGGAAGATACTATGTTTATATTTAAAACTGCATAGAACCACCAGTGGCTTTTAACTACTAAATGAGAAGCACAGCATTTTTAAGTGTTACTGAGAAGTAAAGATTCAGCTCAACTGGAAGTAATCAATAGCTATGTTAATCACATCAGGTTTTATATGCATTTGTCACATTTTGCAGCAAATCCTTTCTTTTCTAGAAAATTCTGCAGAACTTCTAAGTGTTAGTTAACAAGTACCCAATGCCTTGTACTTCCACAGAGCTCAAACAACTTCTTTCAGGACCGTGTTCCTACCTATGAAAGCCAGTTGTTGAATACCAGGCTGCTGTTTTGGGCAGTGCAGTTGTGACATTCAAATCTAAACAAAGGAGACCTTAGGTCCTCCTTTCGAGGTACTGTAGCCCCTAGCTCCATTTCCAAAAGGACCTGTGTCCATGCAAGAAACAGATATGACACGTGGAATTTTCACAATGCAAGAACATGGGATACCCACATTTTCCTGGGATTTGCTGATTTGGGGGCTTATTTCCCACAAGTGCCTTTGGAAATTCCCTTCAAAGCCTTTTTGAGCCCTTTAGTCATGACAACAATTGTTAACAGGGTACATGCAGAATCATCTGACACCAAATGAATTGAATACTCTCAAGAAAATTTCTCCATCTATTTTACAATAATGGAATTCCTGTTACTTTTAAGAAAATATTTTTTCCCCTCCTATCACTTATGTTATACATACTCCCCCCTTATATTTCACACTCAATATCATTTTAATTTCTTTTTCATTTTTAACTGGTACTATTGGATGAAAATTTTCATGGGGAAAATTTTTTTCTTTATTACACAGAATGGGTTTCTATAATGTTATTGCATTGTATTGATTAAGCAATTATGTCTTAGTCACAGAAAAACTGGGAAAAGAAAAAGGCAGAAGCCCCAGAGCATTAAAACATGCAAGATACTATGGGGAAGGTATATGTTTCAGAGTCAATCATTTTAAAGTACTGCCCACCCACTCCACAACTCGAGAGGCCTTCCCAGTCCTTGTTAACCTCAGCTTTGATTCCTGATTTCCTCCTCCAGCTACCAGATAGCTGTCTTGGGGTGTGACTCCGAGAGCTTTGCACCTGACATTGGGCCAGCAGTGCCACATGCAGCCTCAGAGCCTCTCAAAAACCCAGAGGCTGCCAGAACAGCAGCAGCATTTCCTTCCCATAGTGGAAAATCCAGGGGAGCTGCAGTGACTTGATTCTGCAATCCCCCATCGAAATTAAAGCATAATATGCTGAACTAGATAGAGAACAGTTGATACTCAGAGGCTTTGTTATGTCTGTACTGGTGCTGTATTAGGGCCATGAGAGAATAGCTCTGCTAACACTGTTTCTTTAGCTGTCTAAACCTAAAACACAGGAGAAGTATATCCCCCCTCAACAGAATCCAATTCCTGTCAGCATTACAAGTGCCCTACAAAAGGCCTAGCACCTTCACACTATAATAACTCACTAGAAAGGACATGACCTGAAATGGTTTTAACATTTCTCAAAGGGGCCAAGCAGGGCCATCTGAAACTCCATTATGTGCAGTTTAATTTAACAAGTAGAAGTATTTCTGCTCCGTGCTTTCTGTCCCTAATTGTTATGTTGTTTGTTTCCAGACTGAATTGCTTTTAGTGATTTTGTATTGTTTAGTCTAATGATTTCTCTTGTAAACCCCACTTAATGTGATTTATGACCCTCACTCCTCTACTGCACATCCAGTTGCAGAATGCTTACTCTATCAGTAAATCAATTATTTTAAAAATTACCTCAAAGAAGCTTCTCAACAAATTTCTCCATTGCACCTTAGAGTTGTCCTCTGCATTTTCTTCATCCTGTCACTTCCTATTTAATACCTTTATCTCTTGATGTGAACAAAATTATCTTTGGAACACACTTTTCAAAAATGTCTTTCAAGGATAAAATATAGGGGGGGGGAATCCACTAGGCTACTTCTTTTAACATTTACCATGAATCACAGAATCAGACAATCACAGTATCATCTCGGTTGGAAAAAACCTTGAAGATCATCTAGTCCAACTGTTAACCTAACACTGACCATTCTCAACTACACCATATCCCTCAGTGCTATGTCAACACAACTCTTAAACACCTCCAGGGATGGGGACTCCACCACTCCCTGGGCAGGCCATTCCAATGCCTAACAACCTGTTCTGTAAAGAAATGCTTCCTAATAACGAGTCTAAACGTTCCCTGGTGCAACTTGAGGCCATTACCTCTTGTCTCATTGCTTGTTACTTGGTTAAAGAGACTCATTCCCAGCTCTCTGCAACCTCCTTTCAGGTAGTTGTAGAGGGTGATGAGGTCTCCCCTCAGCCTCCTCCAGACTAAACAACTCCAGTTCCCTCAGCTGCTCCTCATGAGACCTGTCCTCCAGACCCTTCACCAGCTTTGTTGCCCTTTATTGGACACGCTCAAGTAATTCAATGTCCTTTTCATTCTGAGGGGCCCAAAACTGAACACAGGAATCGAGGTGTGGCCTCACCAGTGCCGAGTACAGGGATAAGATCACTTCCCTGTCCCTGCTGGCCACGCTATTGCTGATACAAGCCAGGATGCCATTGGCCTTCTTGGCCACCTGGGCACACTGCTGGCTCATGTTAAGCTGGCTGTCAATCAACAACCCCAGGTCCCTCTCTGACTGGCAGCTCTTCAGCCACTCCTCCCGAGACCTGTAGCACT
>MU001486.1:49763-70113 GCA_010365825.1 Otus sunia
TGTCCAGAGAAGGGCAACGAAGCTGGTGAAGGGTCTGGAGCACATGTCGTACGAGGAGCGGCTGAGGGAACTGGGGTTGTTTAGTCTGGAGAAGAGGAGGCTGATGCGACACCTTATTGCCCTCTACAACTACGTGACAGGAGGTTGCAGATTGCTGGGGATGAGTCTCTTTAACCAAGTAACAAGCAATGAGACGAGAGGTAATGGCCTCAAGTTGCACCAGGGAAGGTTTAGACTGGATATTAGGAAGCATTTCTTTACAGAACAGGTTGTTGGGCATTGGAATGGGCTGCACAGGGAAGTGGTGGATTCCCCATCCCTGGAGGTGTTTAAGAGTTGGGTTGACATACTGCTGAGGGATATGGTGTAGTTGAGAACAGTCAGTGTTGGTTTAAATGTTGGACTAGCTGATGTTCAAGGTCTTTTCCAATATAGATGATTCTGTGATTCTGTGAACACTTGCCATGGATGGAGCAACACACTTCAGTCATAAGAGAGATGTGGCAGTATGTCTATTGATATAAAAGAGCAATTTAACAAAGTTTGATATTAAATTCGACAGTGGTTTAACAAGATTCAATGGCAATGTCCACTTGACTATTTACTGCATAGAGGACAATGTCGGACAAAACTGTCCGGGAGATCCTCTTGTTGAGTTATGCTTTAGAAAGGACCCCCTTGCATTCTAAACTCCTTCTCAGAGGGTATTTTAGGTACGTCTAGATCCAGACTTGGTCAATTGTTTATGTCTAAAGGATTATATGTGCGTAGTCAATCCTTTATATCACTTAGCTAATATTTCAAAGTTTCCGTGCTGTTACTCGCAATTCTATTACTGAGTATCTAATTCAATAAGATTCTCTCAGCCTTGAGGAGTAACCATGAGAGGTATCTCTACTCAAGGGGAGATCCTGGTGTGTATCCTGTTGCCATGCAGGAGATCTTAATGGGCCCTGGGTTGTACACTATTTATGGACTAAGATGACTGGTGACTTATATTTGCATAGCAGCTGTATTTTGGTTGGCACATGCTCAATTAGCCCTCCATTGTTGAGCAGGTTTTATGGCCCTTAACTATTGTGTCATTATCTGTCTCCTCAGAGTCCAACTTAAGCTGGATGCAGCCATCCTGATCACTGCTGGTGACTACTGCTTAAGTAGGGCAGGGAGAGGGGAGCACACTAAAGCAACAGTTAGCTGGAAACTTCTGCAGATATCATGGATTTTAACTATTGTGTCCTAGATAACTTGGTACAGCTGAGAGTAAATACTGATTTGTTATTATGCTAATCTTCTGTTATTTAAGATTTTAATATTCAATGATGGGTAAAATATATTTTTCTCTACTTCAAATATTGTATATTGTATTTCAACATTGCAGTTCTGGCATCTGTCATAAAAAAAACACCAAAATTAAAGATCATTCAGTGCAAAGCTTTGACTAAATTTTGAATGGTTATGTGATGTTGCAGAAGACAGCTGATTCTTGATATTAAATCAAACACTTCTTCCTAGAAGAGTTTCAGAATTTGAATGGTGTTCCAGTGGCTGGTTACCTGTTGAGTTGTAACATGGCCTGGACTAGTATTCATGTTAAATAAATGTCTACCTGAGAAAATAAAATGAAGAGAAAGAAGGCAAATTCCTTATTTTACCATATTGTTCTGAATGCTCACAGAAATCTTGCTGTAACTGTAGATGGCTCAGGCCTTTGATCTACAGCATATTTTGTTCTACTTTGTTTTAAGGAAAACATCTATTTATTTTCCATTTTCATAAGGAAATGTTAAATCTATATATCTTTCATAATATTTGTCATAATTGGCCAAAATTGGAATTCTTTTCTCTCCAAGGTTTACTTTCTATCAAATTGTATTCATTTTCTATGTAAATGTCCAAAGGATAAATTTAAATATGTTACCTAGGGACCCCACATAAAACAGATCAAATGGTAAAAAATTTATGTTTTGCGTAAAATTAACCATCTGGAAATGAAAATCAAGCCTTAGTCTATTGCCTTTTAGGATAGTTCAGGGACAGCATTAAAATACTTTTTATATCTATGACTGCAATAATTAAACTATCTGTTCTCTTATTTTGCATATCTAATAAGTACAAAGAGATTAATCAAATTTTTGTTTAGGTGATATTGGGTGGTAAAGAAATTTTTAAAACTCCTCTGCTTTTATTATTCTGCTGCTTATAGAAGAGCATGAAATGTGTACACACACACTCAGGTAAGCACTATCACAAGATTAATCTTCAAACAGCTGCTGAAGTATTTACTTCAACTTTAAATTAAATTGTTTAGAGTTAAATCCTAAGTAGTTCTAAATAGACTTCTTCCCCACATGACTTATTTTACTACAAGGGATGCAAAAGGGAAATCTCTGCTAACATTCTCACCATTTTGAATTCTCTAACAGTCTTCCAAATACAAAATCTGATGCTTCAAATCTTAATGGTTTCTGCCCTTATTGCATCTGTTAACTGTATATTACAACAACATAAAACCCCCTTAGACCAAATAAATTACCAGAAGAGAACAGCCACAGGTGACCAGAAGGGCAGATGCCCATGCAGAAGGACAGCAGGGTCATAGCATAGCAGAGTGCAACCCATATGTGATCAGTCCCCACCACTCCTCCAAAATGAGCAGTGTGTGGTCTCTGTTTTGTTGTTCACTCACTGTGCAGTAGGAAGGAGAAGCAGAGACTGTAAGTGGGGTTACTGGTCACAAATCCTTGATGATGCAGGTTGCTTTGCCACCTTCTTCACCAGTGGCCACAAGTGCAAAAAAGCACATATGTTTTGGGTTTGGGTATTCTGTGTGGTGAAAGAGAAAAGGAAACTTGTTCCTTGCTGTGATCCCAAATCACTGCAACACAGTGGTCCAATTTTGCCTAAGCTGGGCAAAAAAACCCATGGATGTAATTTATTATAATATTTATTATAATATTTTCTAGATGTTCTGAGCTAGCCATGTGAAGATTTTACACCATTGTCAGACCTCTCTTTCAATGAGTAACAAGGGTGCCTGAAGCACTGTCATTGATTATTCCATTTAATAATTTCTTCACTGCAAATGTATCCCTCTGATTTTAATTAAACCAGATTATCTCATTTTCCTATCTGGGACTGGTCAGACTGTTGAGACAAAAGGTCTTCTTTCAGTTCTTGTCATTATTTACTGCATGTACTCTTGCTCTTCCATTGGAAAATAAACTATTTGATCTACCAGTTTGAAATTGGAAAATGCTTAGGATTGGTAGAAAGGCCCTGATTCTCCCCAAAATCCAAGGTGTCTTAAACATTCAGGATGTTGTTACTAAACTGATTTAGGTCAATGTGCTATTCCTTTTGCAATTATAAAATCATTCTGACCTAGACTTTGATAATACAGGGATTTTTCACAGCAGCTCCTCTAGCTGACAAGCTATATACACCTGGACACTTTGCTTTTGAATATTAGATGGAGCTTGGGGAAATTATTTGGAAATTATTTGCAATGTGCTTTCAAACAGTATCTATTATCCTTGACACATACATAGCAATTTAACTTAGCTGCTTTGAGGTATGTGAATGGGATGATAAAAACTCTGTAGCAATTTCTTGTTTGACTCTAATTTGCTATAAGCATATACAAATAAGGAAAAATTCAATACAGTAGTAAGAAGAAAATCAATATTGTATTACTTTAGATTAGACACTTAACTGGTGAAGACCTCAGTACTGTAATACACTGCAGCCATTCTTTTACTTCATATAGAAACCAAACTGTGATAAAATTCCTTCCTTACATATAACAAAATTCTTGGTCTCAGGTTTTGAGTGGCTCCACTGAGAGAAGAGAGAATTGTTTTCTTATATTATGGTATGGAAGCTATAATTTGCAAAGCTTTATGAGGAAAAGGTTAGAATAAGAAAGGAAGGGCAAAGTTATAAATGGTATTTGCTAGATAACGAAGACTGCATCAGTGGAGTACAAATTTCAGACCTTTCAAGGCTTGCACTAACCTTGTTAAATCATCATGCTTCAGCCTCTGCTTTGTTTTCTGTGAAAACTAGGAGTAGCTGTTTCACACCATTAAGCACCAATGAAATATATGGTGATAATTAACTACTATTTGTCATATAAACAGGCGACCATGTAAACTACTCTCTGTGTTTACCAAATGTGAGCTGAATATTACAGTAAGATCTGTTTCTTATGGAACATTGAACATACAACTTAGGACAGAGCAGAAGTTGAACAACGTACTGCACTAATGAAGACGAGAAGGGAAACACAACTTTTCACATACATTCATTTTCCCCATTTCACTGGGAATGAGAATAATTTCACAAAGATTTCAGTGAGAACTGATGATTGATATAGCAAAGGTCTGATCCAGCATTAGAAAACAGGACTCTCCAACTCAGCATTTCGTGTATATTTGTGGTTCTTTTTGTTGGTTGCAAACCTGATTTCTCATTAATTCATTGCCAAGACCCCCTCATATTCATGAATCCATGAATAGCAGATGAAGGAAGAAAACCCGCCAAATCAGGTGAAACTTGCAATAAATTGGCCCAGGTTGGCATTCCTGTAAAGGCCTCAGAACAATAGGTTTTTCCCAGGTATAAGAATTTACAGTACTTCAAATGTCCAAGATTTTCACTAGGAAGCCAGCCAAGGGCTATACACTGCATTTGTATATCTTTTATATTAATTTATTTGACAAAATTATAGACAGGAACTGCTACTGCACTTGAACACTTGAATATTTATGAAGCTGCACAAACTAATCTGTATAAATTTATCTTCTAAATCAATGTTAAGGCTAGATCTCCAGGATCTGTCCCTTTCTTACAACTAAAGACTTTTTCAGCTGTAGACATGGCATCTTCCTAAAATTTCTCAGTTAAATTTTATTTACTCATATGTAACACTAACCACAGCACTTTAGGGAGTTTTGCTTTATTTCCACTTTGATACATTTCAGTATCTCTGTTATCAGGCTATTGCTGTAGATACAGCCAGGTGTAACTGCAGGTATAGAAAATGACCTGATTTCATGTGCAGAAACCAATCTCTTTTATAATGGTGTGAAACCATGCTGCTTACTCTAGGTGCTAAGATTCTTGCAAGTGAGTGCAGTCTGCCTGGATGGCTTAGCATCCTGCTGCAAAGCCGTGGAGGGCCAGAGTCACTTGTTTCAGAGTCTTATTGCCAATTGTGCACAAAGTTGTTATATATGGGATGCTGCTCATTACAGGACATAACATAAGATATAAACTGGATTTCTAAAGGGTAAGAGACTAAAAAAACGTGTACTGAATCTACCCTCAGCACATCTTTTATTTTCACTAGGCATTGCCTTTAAAATGCTCAGGATGTACTCCTGCAGGATTTCCCAGATGCCCCAAACACACAGATGGTGTGAAGCAGTAATATATATGGTAACTAAGTGAAAATTTCCTTTGCAGAGAATGCCAGTCTCCTGGGGACATAATTTTGCTCTAAGAGGTATTCATATGCAGTGTATGACTTTGGGGTGAAAAGGACAGCAATGAAACATAAATTGAGTGTTTTGCTAGGAAAATATATTTTGAAAGAATTTCAGTGTTAAGGGTAGCAGTTTGGAGGTTTTTCTGTCCTTTCTGTATTGCAAAGGCTATATATTATAGAACTTCTTCTTCCATTTCTTAAGACTGTTTAGTGCAAAATAGGAATGAAATATCAAAATGCTATCAAGGACACCACAGACATAGGGAACTGCAATTGTTTTACTTATTTTCCCTACACTCTAAATTACTAAGCATTCACTAATTCTTCTGGACATTACTTACCCAGAACTACACTTCAAAGAATTAAAAAAATAATTTCCTCTGCAAGGTCTGATCATTTGAATAGTGTTTAGCCATGTCCTTTACAGAACAATAACTTAGGTGTTGTGTTGTATTGTATTAAGTACTCTAATGCCCCAACACATCTTTTTTTTTGTTTTTCAGATAAGCAGGTCAGAAAAATATTTTCTTTCATTACCATTTTAAAATCTGCATTGAAGTGGATCAAGTCTTCATTTGCTGTCTGGTGCTCAATCCATAACATTTTAATACAAATCTGTATTGCAGAACATTGCAGGCATGGTATTATATTCAAAATACCAATAACTTCCATATACAACGTTAGCAGTCAGATGCACTCACAAAGGTTTTTTTTAGTCATTTTTTTTTAGTTCCATGGTTTTACTCTGTGGCTAATAAAATTATGCAAAATAATAGTACATCAAAAGATGCAATTACCTTAAATGAAGTACTCCACCATAATACAGAAAAATACCCAACCAGACAATGTTCCACATCAAAGCCATTTCAGAAACAAATGTGACATTTTAGGGAAGGAATTTGTAAAACTAAATTGGAAGCCATGGAAGGAATAAATATGCTAAAGAAAAATACTTGAAATCTCATTTTTTGTCATCACAAGAACCTGCTAAAATGATAATAGACATTTTCCTCATATGTTCTTCATTATATATGGTTGATGTACTGGTTTTTGTTTTACAGTGCTTTCTAAACTAACTGCCCTTCCTTTTTCTCCTGCAGAAAAGAGGAGTTATTCACAGGTATACTTCTAGTCTGTCCCCTAATTTTTGACATAACAAAGAGGGTAAATGTGTCTGTCCCTGCAGGACAATGTACAGACCTTGTATTTTGGAAGAGGGGAAAAAGTGGGCTGATAGTGTGATACCTGGCCTTCTCTTGATTGAGGAAGTTAATACTGAATTTCCCACTTCAGTATGTGAGGCAAAAAAGTTCTGGAGGTATTGTGAATAGGAACACATGAACTGTTCTACCGTATCCTGCCTCTGAACACAATGACTTTTGGGAAGAAGTCTAAAAATGTGTGACTTAAATGGAGAGGCATAAAGTGTATTTTCCAAGGCTCTAACAGTTGGGAAATTACAGATACATCCAGACACATGACACTTAACATATGTCTGTCCTCCAATACTTTGCCTGAGTGCTATTCCAAACTCTTCTGTACTCTTTCCCTCCACAGCCTGATGACTGAAGATTTTGACCTAGGCTTGTAGGACCTGTTGTTGTATACAGTGTCACAGTATTCTTCACTTAATTGTTCTCTTCTTCTTTCCCAAGAAAGCCCTATGCTCTCTTCGTCCTTTCAACCATCCCTGCAATCTGGTCCTTAGAAAGCTGTTCATAATGGACCCATGGTTTCTTTCTTAAAGGTAACAAGTAATTAGAGCACCTTATGAAGATTTAGTATTTCCTGCATGTACTACTTTGAACTTACCAACACTGAATGACATTTGTCTTCTCATTTGCAGTCACGGACGATTAAAGGAACTTTCTGTAGCTCTTCCATGGAGCTTTCAATGCAACTACTTTGGATAATCAGTATCACTTTCAAAGAACTAGTGCAGATGGTAACTAGTTGTTTTCCCAGTATCCCAGGTTTCTCTACCAAAGCCTAGACCCTGGCAGACATTGAACTCAGTTGAGAAAGCTTATTATAAGGGAATGTAAGCCCTGAAAAAGATCTCTGAGGAATTTGTAAATCTAGACCTATTCTGTTCCTAACTGTGCTGAAATGATGGTGATTTTGTCTTTGACTTCAGATTTTTATTTCAAAGACATATATTGTGCCTTTTGTGTCATACAATTTGCTTTCATATTTTCCATTTTCTTTAAAATTTTATTTATACTAAACTCCAGACAAAAAAATTCTCAATGTTTCTGTCAGTCCAGTTATATACAGAAGTTATATAAACATTTGTTATCAAATCTTTATTTTGTATTTGTATTTCAATTTGCTATAGCTCCTGGATCTCCTGGATATGAAGGTCCTGAACCCAACAGATGAAGGATTTTCATGAATCTGAGAGAACCTCTACAGAAGTCACTGGAAAATCATTCTTTGTCTCATTTATTTATTATCTACACTCTTTATCGTCTTTCTTATTCTTCGTGGCGTCATGATGTATATTGCATTCCCATAATAAGGAAGGATATTACTCAGGAAAAATCAGATACATAAGTTAAATCCATCAGCAGTTTGGGTAACGCTTTGTGTAAATCACTTTATACCAAGACACTATTCCTGTTTCTATCCTAAAGATGTGTTTCCCTGATGTTGCTAGTAGATTTTCTGTAGAATAGGAATTTTAGTCATAATCTGCTCAAGTGCTTTCATTTCTAATCTCTCATTTCTATAATTTAAGTGCAATAACCATGTACGTAGCTTCATCAGAAGACAGAACAAAGATATGTAAACACTTTTATGTGCATATAGCTCTAGGTTCCCATGCTTGAGCAGGGGATTGAAGCAGCTGAGCTCCAGAGGTTCATTCCAACTTTAACCATTCCGTGACTCTGTGATGTGTGTGTGTGTTACGGATAAAAATATACATATATATATATATATATAATTACCAAAATTGTTTTTCCCTGAAGACTGTCAAGCAGGCAGAATTACTTCTTTTATGTTTTATTGAATATCTTTTATCTAAACAAAGAGATAGCTTTATTAATTTCCATAAAATAACTTGTATAACTTTCAAAGCAACATTTAGAATACATACCAATAAGTAAAATTCTAGAGTGATCCTCTAGACTAAGTGAAAAACAAATATGTTTTTAATTTGTTTTACTATTTTTACAGTAATTGCAAAGCATTGTAAGCGAAGCTTTCACAATTAATCTGAGAAACCATCAGGACTAGGTGCCTCTCTGCAGTGCTTGCACACTAATGCAGGCAGGATAGGAAACAAACAGGAAGAATGTTCCACTGCAGGGCTACAGTCTCACTGGGATCACAGAAGCACAGTGGAAAAAATCACATGGCTGGAGTGCTGCAACGAATGGGTACAGGCTCTTTGTAAAGGACAGACTTGGACTGCGAGACGGGGAAGTTGCCCTGAATGTGGAGAGCAGCAGGAACAAATAGACCTCTGCCTGGGACGGGTGGTTAGCTAGCTGGGAGTTTATTAGTCAGGATTAGAGGACAAACCAGTGTGGGCATCATTGTGGTGGGTGTCTGCTACAGACCGGCAGATCAGGGAAAGAAGTAAAGGCTTTGTCAGCCAGCTGGAAGAAGGCTCACATTTGGAGACCCTGGTCCTCATGGGGTACTCGAACCACACAGACAATCTGCTGCAGGGACAACACACCAGGACACAAATTGTCCTATAGGAATCTGAAGTGAATTGATTAATAAATTCTCAAGCCAGGAGACTGAGGAGTGAATGAGGGAAGGTGCTCTGTTGGACCTGATACTTACAAACAAGGAGAAATGCTCAGGGATGCAATGGCAGCATGGACTGCAGAAACTAATGGTGGCTAGAGTTCAGGAAGAACTTCCCTGAGAAGAGGAAAAAAGTCAAATAGCAGGATCACAGCCCTGGACTTCAAGAGAAAAATCTTTGGCCTGTTCAGTGTCCTGCTTGGAAGAATCCTGTGGAAGATGGTCATGAGGGCTCAGAGTGTTCAGAGTCATAGAATCATAGAATGGTTTGAGTTGGAAGTGACCTTAAAGATCATCTAGGTGCCACACCCCTGCCCTGGGCAGAGATACACTCCACTACATCAGATTGTTCAAAGCCCTGTCCAACCTGGCTGTGAACACTTCCAGGGAGGGGACAGCCACAACTTCTATGGGTAACCTGTTCCAGTCTCTCACAACCCTTACAGTAAAGAATTTATTCATTTTATCTAATCTAAATCTTCTCTCTTTCAGTTTAAAATGGTTACCCCTCATACTCTCACTAAATTCCTGATAGAGAGTCCCTCCCCACCTTTCCTTTAGGCCCCCTTTAAGTACTGGAAGGCCACTATAAAGTGTCACCTGGAACCTTCTCTTCTTCAGGCTGAACAACCCCAACTCTCTCAGCCTGTCCTCATAAGGCTCCCTCTGGACCCACTCAAGCAGGTCCATGCCCTTCTTATGTTGGGGACCCCAGAGCTACACACAGTACTCCCAGTGCGGTCTCATGACAGTGGAGTAGAGGGGGAGCATCACCTCCCTCAGCATACCAGCCACACTTCTCTTGATGAAGCCCGTGATATGGTTGGCTTTCTGGGCTGAAGGCACACATTGCTTGCTCATATTCAGTTTTCCATCCACTGACACCCCCAAGTCCTTCTCTGCAGGGCTGCTCTCAATCCACTCATCCAGCTTGTATTTGTGCTTGGCATTTCCTCAACCCATGTGGGGGACCTTGCACTTGGCCTTGTTGAACTTCATGAGATTTGCACGGGCCCAGCTCTCCAGCCCGTAAAGGTGCCTCTGGATGGCACATCCCTTCCCTCCAGTGTGTCAACTGGACCACACAGCTTGGTGTCACTGGCAAAATTGCTGAGGGTGCACTCAACCCCACTGTCCATGTCACTGACAAAGATGTTAAACAGCACCAATCCCGATATCGATCCCTGAGGAACAGCACTCATCACTGTTCTCCACCTGGACATTGAGCCATTGACCATAACTATTGGAGTGTGACAATTCAGCCAATTCCTTATAAACGGAGTGGTCCATCCATTAAATCCATGTATCTCTAATTTAGAGACAAGGATGTCACGTGGGACAGTGTTAAAAGCTTTGCACAAGTGCAGGTAGATAGTGTCAGTTGCTCTTCCCTTAACCACAAATGCTGGAACCCTGCTGTAGAAGGCCACCAAATTTGTCAGACACAATTTGTCCTTAGTGAAGCCATGCTGTCTGTCACCAATTACCTCCTTATTTTCTGTGTACCCTGGCATAGTTTCCAGGAGGATCCACTCCATGACCTTGCCAGGCACAGAGGTGAGACTGACTGCCCTGTAGTTCTCAGGATCTTCTTTTCTTTTCTTTTCTTTTCTTTTCTTTTCTTTTCTTTTCTTTTCTTTTCTTTTCTTTTCTTTTCTTTTCTTTTCTTCTTTTTTTTCTTTTCTTTTCTTTTCTTTTCTTCTTTTCTTTTCTTTTTTCTTTTTTTTTTTTTTTAATAAAAATGGGGGGTTATCTTTCCCCTTTTCCAGTCAACAGGAACTTCACAAGACTGCCATGACTTCTCAAATATGATGGATAGTGACTTAGCCACTTCATCCTCCAGTTCCCTCAGGACCCACAGCTACATCTCATCAGGTCCCATGGGCTTGTGCATCTTCAGGTTCCTTGCATATTCTGGAACCTGATCTTCTCCAGTGAGTGGTACTTCATTCTCCCAGTCTCTGCCTTTGTCTTCTGCATCTTGGGCAGTGTAGCCGGAGCCCTTGCCAGTGAAGACTGAGGCAAAAAAGTCAATGAGTACTTCAGGCTTCTCCATATCCTGGGTAACCAGGTCTCCTGTTTCCTTCCACAGAGGGACCACATTTTCCCTAGTCTTCTTCTTATCACTGATGTACCTATAGAAGCATTTCTTGTTGCCCTTGATGTCCCTGGCCAGATTTAAATCTCTCAGGTCTTTGGCCTTCTTAGCCTGATCCCTGGTTGCTCAGACAGTTTCTCTGTATTCCTCCCAGGCTATCTGTCCTGGCTTCCACCCTCTGTAGTCTTTCTTTTTGTGTTTGAACTTGTTCAGAGGCTCCTTGTTCATTCATGCAGGACTCCTGGCATTCTTAACCTGATTTCCTCTTTGTTGGGATGCATCACTCCCGAGCTTGGAGGAGGTGATCCTAATATTAACCAGTTTTCTTGGGCCCCTCTTTCCTCCAGGACTTTATCCCATGCTACTAGTTGATTTTCAAGGATCACTTTATCCAAGCTCAAGAGCTCCATAAGCAATAAATCAAGCAAAACTGGCAGGAGGTCTACATGGATGAATGAGGACTATACTCAAACATAACAAGAAATCATATAGGAGCTAAAAGCAGGGACAGATGACCCAGGAGAAATAAGTAGACACAAGTCCAAGGGTGCAGGGATGGGGCTAGGAAAACTAGCTTTACCCTGACAAGTGATGTGAAATGCAACAAGTGTTTCTTCAGATATATCAGCAGCATAAAGATGATGAAGGAAAATGTGGGTCCATTGCTGAATGGGGCAAGGAATCTGGTGACAGATGATATCAAAAAGCTCAAGGTACTCAATGCCTTCTTTGTCTACACCTTCACATACCAGATTTCCTTTCAGGAATCTCAGGCCCAAGATCAATGAGGAAGTCTAGAGCAAGGAACACTTATTCTCATTGTAGAAGGCTCAGGTTAGGGAACATACAAACAAATTAGACATTTTTATATATAAGCCCATGAATGGGATGCACCCATGACTGCATGGGGAGGTGGCTGATGTCGTTATGAGGCCAGTCTTAATCTTCTTTGAAAGGTGATAGTGATCAGGGAATCAAAGGAAGGTGGTTCTTAAGGACTGCAAGAAAACAAGTGTTACTCCTATTTTCAAAAAGAGCAAGGAGGACCCAGGGAACCTTGGTCCCTGGGAAGCTGTTGGGACAAAATCCTATAAGCTGTTTCCAAACACATGAAGGAAAACAGGTGATTGGGAGTAGTCAGCATGCATTTTAAAAAAGAGAAATCATCTCTGACCAACCCAACAGCCTTCTACAATGGGATGACTGGCTTGGGACCTCAGGAGAGCAGTGGATGTTCTTTATCTGGACTTTAGTAAGGCTTTTGATAGTGTTTCCCATAACATCCTCACAGAACAACTTACGAAACACAAACTAAACAGGGAGCTAAACTGCTAAGAGTCCAGTGAAGGGCCATGAATATGATTAAGGGTCTGGAGCATCTTCCATATGAGGAGAGGCTGAAAGGGCCCAAACTATTCAGATTAGAGAAGAGAAAGCTCAGAATGATTTTATATGTGTGTATAGATATCTGATGAGAAGAATGAAAATGACAGACAGACTCTTCTCTGTAGTACTCACTGACAGGAAAACAGGCAATGGGCACACAAAATGACATGCATGAAAAGCTGTTTAAACATGACAAATCACTTTTTTACTGTGCATGTGGTTGAACACTGACACAGGTTTCGCAGAGAGGTTGTGAAGGTTGCACAGAGATATGAAAAACCTGACAGAACCACAGCCCTGGGCAACCTGTTGTGACTGACCCTGCTTTAAGCAGGGAGTTGAATACATGAACTCCAGAGGTTCTTTCCAAACTCAAACCCACTATGTTTCTGTAATTCCTGTTTTCAAGCAATCTATGCACTCTTAAATCATCATTTTCACCTCATTTTAATATTCCGAACAAGAACAGTGTCAAGAGCTATTCCTTAAGAGTAGCACATAACACAAGAAATTCTAATAAAGACAATGCACACCACGGCACTTTGACAGAAGAAAATACACTTGTCAGAATGCATTATAGTCTTATAACACACTTTACTTCACATAAATTTATGTAATATTAAACATAATCTGAAAAGAAAAGAAACAGATCATCATATGAAATTTTCTTCATTTTAAGTTAACCACAATGCATGTCCTCATACTTGGGAGACTGATGCTGTTCCAGTTTCTGTTTACTGCAGGTGAAAACCCTATAGTCACATAGTGATTAAAACCATAATCACACAAGTCTTGTTCCTCTGTTACAATATCTATGAGTCTGTGACAGAAACAGTTATTGTTCTTTGTTATACAATGAAATGCATTGACATAAAGTACAGTAGCCTGATGAAAACTAGTCATCCTATGCATAAATGAAAAATATATATTTATTGTTCTTTTGTACACATCATTATACTGCTCTAAAGCAGATCACAGCAACCAAGGCTTAAGGAGTACTTTCATTCTAGCTGTCCATTTTCAGTTTCTCCTAATTTTTCCTAATACATGTCTTTGGGACCAGCATTTCCCACACTTAGTCTCTGTTTAAAACAGGAATGTTTTCTTACAGTATGAGAAAATTTAGTTGTTTTTTAGGTATGTGACAGTGAAAACATTTCTCTCCTTGTATATGCCAAACAGAAATGTCATGCTCAGACAAACCCATTACTCAGAAACTAGAAACTCCAATAAAAAGAAAGGTAACTTATTTCATAGATACTGCTGTTATCAAGGATGTATCATTTTCTGCATAATAACTGTTTAAGTTACCTGCTTCACCATGGACAAAGGTTTTCTCTGTGATTCAAGGCATTTTCAGGCTTGGTGCTCACTGGTTGGAGAAGCATGAGGTGTTGAGCTTCACGGAGCAAACACAACCTAACAAAATTCATGTGAAAGACCACAGTTTTACAGGAGGTGGAAAGGTGTAAGTCTGTCAATGACCTAGAGTCTCCATCTTTTTTTTTTTTTCTTCTCCCAGTAGAGAGCTATGAGATCAAAGAGCCTTTAGCAAGGAGAAGGATTATTTTAAAAAACACAAACAAATAGATTTCAAAACAAAACATAGTGAAATA
Source organism: Otus sunia (assembly GCA_010365825.1). Classification (NCBI taxonomy): domain Eukaryota; kingdom Metazoa; phylum Chordata; class Aves; order Strigiformes; family Strigidae; genus Otus; species Otus sunia. The sequence continues at coordinate 64,117 of MU001486.1, forward strand.
ATTTCCTCTCATTTTCTTTTAATTTTCTCCATCTCCTCCCATAAATTTTAAAAGCCTCAGACATGTAGAGCTGAGGAAGAATTTGTATATTGCTACTCTGCTGCAATGTCAAGTGCCCACTGTAGACTTCCACTGGAGTTTTCAGGAAATTTGATTTGGACAAATAATGATGACATAGGTAAACCAAATTAATTATTGCCAGGTCAGCTCTTTGGCTTCAGAAGTGTTGTATGGAAAGAAAAATGACAAAACCCAAAACCTAAACAATTTAATAGAATTTAGGGAAGCAGCAGTCAGACCAGTAGCCTGTAGATGACTTACTATAGCCTCAGAGTTAAGGTGCAACAACCACAGAGGAAGGAATTTGAAAATCATAATTTACTGAGAAGGCTTTATCCTACAGTTTGAAATTGTATAAAGTCCTGAATTGCAAGAAGGAGAGGGATATTTTACTCCTTTCTTGTGTTATAAGTGTTCAGCAAAGACTTTCAGATGGGGAAGGATTACCCCTGTGATAATGTCTGGTGAATGTACAAGAATGTTCTGAGGAAATGTCAAAATGTGATTTATGTTTTTTTAATGCTCCCATTTCCTTGCTTGGCCTGACTTTTAGTTTATCAACTTAGTTCATACCTCCCAGCTGCATGAGATGTTCTCAGGTATACTTTCTGACACTCATTCAGGAAACTTCTGTAATTATCTGTCATGCAGAATTAGGGACCACAGTGTGAAAGTTTAGATTTGTTTCTTATCAGCTTTGTTTACAGCAAAAACCCAATGTGACATCAAGGGAAGGAAATGACTGGTTATAAAGGAAAACCAGGCAAAACAAAAAAAAATTATTATGCCATTTCACTGAGTCTTAGATGATCCAGAGGAATTTCTAAAAAGATTATATGAATAAACAAATAGAAATAGACATGTTTTTCAGACATTTTAGACAGGAATTTGATGAAGAACAGACTGCATAATCCTTGGCTCTTTGCATTAATGGTGCACCAGCCAGCCTCTTTTGTTTGATGAAGGACTGAAAAAGCTGGCTGAGAGCAATTCAAAGGAATAATTATATCACCCTATGAATTAAATCTCACCACAACTATTCACAGAAAATCTGACAAGCAATGAGAACAAGGGGAGCTACACTGAATTTTCAGCAAAAGAGAGTGTTCACTTTTGGAGCAGATATTTTCAGTACATTTGGTTTAACTCATTGTCACAGACCCAAGAAATAAAGGCTGACAACAAAGAGAAGACAGTTGCAATGAAAAGTTAGCCAAGAAAAATACCAAGATGCTTTAAGACATTGTCCAAAGCAAACATGGGCATTCAATTGCTATGCAGTGTTTAGTTTCCTGTTTTCAGACCTCTGCTGTAAACTTGTTGAAATGAGGTTGGAAAAATGTAACTCATTCATGTTTTAATTTACATATTCCAGAATACTGCAAGGTGGTAAGCCAAACAGAGCCATGCTGGAAACAAATATATTAGTGTGCAGACCTTAAGGCAATTTTCACAGTTAAAGCTGAGTCACTAAGGCAGCTGGGCTACTCAGTGAAATTAAACATAGTAAATTAAAGGCACATGTAATTCGGTCTCTGTATTTATTGCTCTTTCACTTTTCAGTGCATCTGAATATGCTCAGGACCAGTTTCATAAATTTTCTTTCGGTAGAATTCCTATGTTTTCTTTCTTCTACTTTTCTGTGAAAAGGATTTAAGTGAATATCAAAAAACAGATTTGAACTATTATTAAATGAGGTATATAAGCAAGATGGCTCTTCAGGGGCTCACAGGTCCCTGCGTTATTGGTTTGCTTTTCTCCATGGGGGTCTCAGAGGTTGACAAACTGATCATTATGATCTGAACTGAGTCTCTGTATTTCTTTTCATATGTTTGAGGAAATACTATTTTTTCTTACTGCCTCAGTAGAAGTTGGCAATGAAAACAAATTTCTTTGACTTTAATAACCTGCCAAAATCTGTCATCACTGCCATAATTACAACAACAAGTTAGAAGTGTTCTTCTTCCATTTACTTCAACCTGACACATCCTTACCAGTATAATCAGAGCTCCCTTGCACTGCTCAATTACCTCCTAAGTGGCAAGGTAAATTGTAACAAGTTAACTGAATGTTGATGCAACAAGAGCCCAGGAAAACTAAAGTACTATTTTTCACCATTAGGATCTTCACAACAATGGGTGATCAAGTGCAACTCTGGTGGCCAACCTGCCATCCCAGGAATGGCTATGTCCCCATGGTTCTCTCCTTCCCCCCTTTCTTGGCCAGCACCAACCATTTAGCAGCAAACTCAGATACAAACTAAGTTCCCAAAACTGGTCTGCTCAAGACATGCCTCCCCAGCACTTGTGCTGTCCTGGCAGTACTCAGTTTGTTTAAAAGACATGGAAACTAGAAGACTGGCAATGCAGTATTAATGCCACCATAACATATCCATCTCAGGGAGGGAAGTTCCCTTTTGGATTCAGGTCTGCAAGGAGCTGGTTTAAACTGTGGTGGGCACCATTTAACAGGCTTGTGTGCAGGGAGGTGGTGTGAACTTTTTCCCAGCAGCTTGGCTAGCTCCTCACTCAGTTATTTGTAATTTATACAGAAATAGATAGTGAAGGGAAAGTACTCAGGCTCTAAAGGCATCTCATATGTCACAATGAGCACATCTCTTAAAGTAGGCACAGTTCTAATAGGGTGGCATAAATGCTGATTTAAGACAAGCCTAAAAAGATTCAGCAAAATAAAGAAATAGACAACCAAAAAACCCCCTTGCTTTTCTTCCTTTCCTTTCTGTTTCTGCATTCTCCTACACTTGCATCCTTTCTGTGGCTACTCTTAAAACAATTAAACACAAGGACTTTAAAACTGCTTTGTTTGTTCTTAGGCCATCTAGCAGTGGTGAAGGATGCTGCAGATCCCTGGTGAGAAAACATTTGTTAAACACCAGAAAAAGTAATTCTGTGACATGTCTGCCAAATCACCCTAGTCTGTCAAATACAATGTTGGCCTGAGGGGATTATATCCTGGACTTTATCACCTTTATCACCCAGCATTATAAGAACAAGGCGGGACACTGAAGTTTTCATTATGTGAAAGTTAAAAGAAGACAGCACCATAACCTCATCTCTGGATAGCTCTGGCTGTGAACAAGAAGTACAGAGCCTTCTCTCTGTTCCTAATTTTTAATGGGACTGCTGAAATATATTAGTTATCCCATATTATCCTGCCTTACTCCCAAAAAAACCCATTTCTTCCTACTGCAAAGTTTAACACATTATGTGGCCAGAGTCTACCCTGCTCTTTGCTAGTTCCACTCAGCACCACATTAGTTCTTTAGACTTCAAGGAGAAAAGAAGACTTTACATCATTAACATTGCCTAATTACTCCAAACAACCTCATCACACTTCACAAAGGAAGGAAGTTCTTGCCACTTATAAAATAGACAGATTGATCTGACACTAGAGTGAATCAATCAGCATGTAAAAAAAGGCACACATCTAACAGATTTAAAAGCCCTTTTGTAAACAAGGACCTTCATTATCTTTAACTTAATGGAATATGAAATGTTACCAAAACCACAGTGTTTCTGACAGATTCACATTAATTTTTCCAGTACTTCTGGAAAGCAATTAGCCATTAAAGACTTTTTTTATTTTGTTCCTTTTTTTCTTTTTAGTTAATATGAAATTTAAAGTAATTAAAAACTGTCCACTTTTATAAGAGGTGGGGAAAACACAATGATTTATTTTGCTTCATATACAAAATGAACTGCAGAAGATGTGTCAAAAATTTCTAAGAACCATAGTTCAATACAACAAAACTCAAACTTTTACCAGAAAAAAACAAACAAAAAAGACAAAATTAGAAAAAATTAAATGGCAAGATAATAATTTTATATGTTGTGAATGCTTCACTATATTCTTATCTCCACATTCCAGCAGCAGCTTTAAAGTGGTCAGCTCATCTGCTATCAGCTTAATATAGACAGGTCTACTCTGCTGTCTTAACTAAGCTGGTACTGGTTGACCTCAGTGTCTAAACCAGCTGGTACAAACCAGATTGTGTGCTGAGACCTTCACTGAAATCAGTTATCTTACCCTAGCAACACTGGATTTGCTTATGCGAAAATAATGACAACACAACAATGAACATTCTAAGACTCAAGAGTGCCCATATGTCTAAGTACTGGAATTGTAGACTTAGTAATAAGTACTGAGTTTGCTTTTCAGAGCATCCCACCAAGTGGAGGAGACAGGTTGCTAGAAGGGAAATAGGTGACTCACTCTTTCATTCAAACTTTACAAATAAATTTCTTAGCCTATCTGACTGTATTTGTTTACAGCATTTTACCTCTTTCTATTTTTGCACATACAAATTTCTCCTGCCACCTTCTTTCTTTTTTTTTTTTTTTTTTTTTTTTTAAGTAGAAAAGGTGAAAGGAGAGGCTTTAAAAATTGCAGAAAAATGCATGGAGAAATGTGGAAAGGGTTCTAGTGGAAAAAAAAGTAACATGTAACCATATCAGGAAGATAGCAGTTCAAAGTAAGGCAGAGTCTCTGAATCAATTATATTGCCAGTTTTAATTCTCATAGTTCCTAATTTCCAAGAGATTGATTTAGCAATCTTTACAGTATTTTGAAACATAACAACTCGATGTTACATTTCCAATGCTGCCCTCAGGATCATTGCACTGGAGGCAAAATGCTCCCTGGGCGTTACTGGTTGACTGTCAAACTGCCACACACCACATGGCTGTTGCCCAGCTGTGTTTCTCTTCCAAGGTTAACCATGTAGCTTCAGGCTACTGAGCTGTCAGAGAGACTGACACCTTGAATTATCGATGAATTCCCTCTCTCTCTTTCTCCTTTCTTCAAGAGCTGCTCAGTTGACCTGACAGGATATTTCTCTTATTCCTAGGGGAAAAGGATCTGGTTTCTTTTCATATTAATCTGCCAGCCTCAATTAATCTCCTTATTTACAGTGCAAAGTAATTTTGTTCTTTTACTTCAAAGAAAGACATTAAGCCAATTTAACTAAACACATTTCTCTAGAGATGTCTCCTCTTCACTGTCCTTCTCTGGGTTTGCTGGAGACAGGAAGAAGACCATGGGGCAGGGCTAGAGCTGCATGAACACATTTCCAACTCACTTGATCCTGAGCTGGGACAAAGTTCTCAAGTCTTCCCTTCACAAACAAGACCATGTCTAGACCTGAAGAGAACATTTTCATCCTGCTAGCAGATTAAAGTTATATCAGAGCTACTGAATATAACCACCTCATGTAAACCAGCTCTTATGATCTGGTCAAGTGAACATATTAAAGAAGTGTGCTTTTTCATGTGAAGAAGTGTGGGAAAGGCTGGAGAAGGATTCTTTCCAGCTGTGCTGCAGCACTAGAAACCTCTGAGGTCTGTGTAGCCAACAGGCAAGCCAATTCAAGGAGAGTGACAAGGAAGAATTCCCTTGTCAACCTGGAGGAATAATGAAGTATCTGTGTACATAACCTTAGTGATGCCTGTTGCAGATTTTCTGAGCTGTGTTACTCCCAGATTATGCCCTTAATACAATAGTTGTAATTTATAATTCTGAACATGAGAAAATAAATATCAAGTACATTCATTATGGAGTTGTCTAGTAGCATTAGAGATGTCTTATTAGTGTTCTTCCGATGTCTCCCCCATCTCAACCCCATGCATGGATTTATAACAGGGAAGGCTAAATCAAAACTGAAATAAAATGGAAGTTTCCTTTACCAGGAACCAAGCATACCCTAAACTTAACAATATCAATTCCAGCTCCACCCTGTATTTTAATTATGGTCATTTGTGCTTTTCCCAAGTCCTGAGCAGGTTGGAAGGGAGATTTTTCCTGGCTGATGAAATTCCTTTCTGTCGCTGATGATTTTTCTTCTTTCTCTTTCTTTCTTTCTTTCTTTCTTTCTTTCTTTCTTTCTTTCTTTCTTTCTTTCTTTCTTTCTTTCTTTCTTTC
>MU001486.1:88663-129473 GCA_010365825.1 Otus sunia
GCCGGGTGCTGCAGTTGGTCCACAACAACCCCCTGCAGCTCTACAGGCTTGGGGAGGAGTGGCTGGAGAGCTGCCAGTCAGAGAGGGACCTGGGGGTGTGGATTGACAGTCGGCTGAACAGGAGCCAGCAGTGTGACCAGGTGGCCAAGAAGGCTTATGGCATTCTGACTTGTATCAGAAATAGCGTGGCCAGCAGGGACAGGGAAGTGATCTTACCCCTGTACTCGGCAGTGTTGAGGCCACACCTCGATTCCTGTGTTCAATTTTGGGTCCCTCACTACAAAAAGTACATTGAATTACTTGAGCGTGTCCAATAAAGGGCAATGAAGCTGGTGAAGGGTCTGGAGGACCGGTCTTATGAGGAGCAGCTGAGGGAACTGGGGTTGTTTAGTGTGGAGAACAGGAGGCTGAAGGGAGACTTCATCACCCTCTACAACTACCTGACAGGAGGTTGCAGAGAGCTGGGGATGAGTCTCTTTAACAAATTAACAGTGATAGGACAAGAGGGAATGGCCTCAAGTTGTGCCAGGGAAGGTTTAAACTGTTTATTGGGAAGCCTTTCTTTACAGAACGGGTTGTTAGGCATTGGAATGGGCTGCTGTCCTGGTTTAGCCAGGATAGAGTTAAGTCTCCCCAGCAGTGGGGGTGAAGCTCTAGCTGGGTTATTCAATACGAGGTTGCCGTCACTTCCGAGTGCTTAAGTGCAGGAGTACTGGAGAATCGGTGAGCGCGTGTGTTATGCAATCTCTCTGCTCTCACTGCTGTATCGGTAGATATCTTGCTCTGTTCATTGTTATTACTGTTATTGTTGTTGTTTGTTTTGTTGCTGTCACACTGTTGTATTAAACCTTTCCTTATCTCAGCCCTGGGGTTTTGTATTTCACTCCCTTTGTGGGGGAGGGGCAGCAGCCGCGTGGTCTCAGACCCTGGAAGGACCTAAACCACCACAGCTGCCCAGGGAGGTGGTGGAGTCCCCATCCCTGGAGGTGTTTAAGAGAAGGGTAGACATAGAGCTTAGTGATATGGTATAGTTGGGAATTGTCAGTGTTGGGTTAATGGTTGGACTAGGTTCAATGCCTTTTCCAACCTAGATGATTCTGTGATTCTGTGATGTTCTGGTTGCACCTAATTTTTGCAAAGAACTATTATCCTTGTTTTCTGATGGTGATTCTAAATAATTTATTTCAGTCTGTGTAAATTATGTCCATTTTCATATACCTGATTTTAGAGAAATTAAGATAATGAAATATAGCAAGACAACATGATGACATAACATTTGCTACACAGAAATTATAAGTCTTCCAGGATGAAGTCTGTTCTGGAGGAGATTTTCTGACAAATTTCCCAATCAAAGAGCTTTGATATGGATCTAAACTTCAGGGCATTTCATCTAAGCTAGTATCCCTTTTGACTTCCTGAGTTTCATTAATCTTCGTAAGTAATAATGCTGTGATGGTGTAGTTGAGGCAGATCTAGCTAGCTGAAAAAATGCCCTGAATCAAGGAAGGATGAGGGTTTACAAAAGTTCAGCAGTTTTCTAAGGAATGACATGACACTGAAGATGTCTGATATGCCTGCAAGATTAGTGAGACATCTCACATGGCCTGAAAGACTGTAGACTATGTTGAACTTGGAAAACTGAAGAGACCAAATTAATTGATAGTAATTAGGTCATTAGACTGTATTACTTTTGGTTTATCAACTATAATAGAGCAAGGGGGTTATCTCTTGGCTTTCAGCTATGTGCAGTAGAAATAATAAGTCCTATTGGGTTCAGGGTCTACAGTCTGAAGAAGTTATACATGTGTTGATATTTTCTTCTAATCTTCTCTTTTGTGATATTCTTCCACTGAATTTAGAAATTCAGCTTTTCCTGCTCTGCATGGCCCAAACATGTGCACCCTCAGTATACAGCTTGAGGCAGGTAAAACCTGATGGAAAGCAGGAGTATCCCAGCAGTTCTAAGACTATATGTAGAGCTGTTCTAAGATATATACACATCTTAGTACAAAGGCACTTTTTCAGTACAATCAAGGCAGAGTACCCAGTTGGGAAAATAGAAATGTGAAAGCAAGATAAAATATTGTGAAGGCAACACAAAAAAAGTAAAGCAACATTACTCCTTCCACAGGTACTCTCTGTTGCATGGTTTGCAATAATTCATAATAAATAAACAATGAGACACTAATTTAAAATTCTTTCATAATGTGTTAGATTTTCTCAAATTTTCCTAATGTGGCAGAAGTGAAATTAACATATGAAGTCCCTGACTGCAATAATACATGTCAGAAGCCTCTGTTTGTTAGTACTCAGAGTTTAAGCCCACTGCAGCAATCTCCTGCTGTCTTGATCACAAACTCTCCCTTTAGTTTCTCTTTTTTTAACAAGCAGACAGGTGATTTAGTTCCCTTTAACTCTCTCAAAGAGCCATTCCCTCCAAGAAAAAGGCATAAAGATTGTTGAACACTCAAAACCATTTCTGAGTAACCCCATTATCTATTTGCCTACACTTTCTTACTTGAACTCAAGTCAGCAGCTGTAAGGCTGGTTGGGTTGCTTTATTATTGTGGTTTTTGGTTGGTTTTTTTTTTTTTTTTAGTCAATGGAATTTCAAATAAATATAGCTTGTATTATGATGATTTATCTTATTTTTAAATCTGTTTAATTACTTAACCTTAATACGTAATTTTAAGTTCTTCATTAAGAATTACTTACCCTGGGGTTTCAAGCATTAAAAGGATGAGTATGAGTTTTGAGTCACATTATCTACTTTTGAGGCCTAAAAATGAACCCAGTGTTGTTTAGAAATGTGACCATCACTCAAATCAGTAAGACTATGCACTGCATTCTGACAGTGCAATATAGTGAAAAACATGAAAGCTGAGCCATGAGCGTTACTCTAGTCATACAAAGAACTGTGGTGATGAGTACATGGAGAGCTAACACACTCCTCAAGCCATTGTTCTTAAAATGAAGATGGACTGTAGACTCTAGCAACAAGGGCAACTCTGGAAGCATGTGTTTCTGTCATCCTTTGTCCTTCTCATTTCAAGCTCCATGTTTTTATCCTTCATGTGAGAACACTGCGCTTTTTCCAGACTGTCTAGTACGTGCTGACTGCTAAATGCATTGCTCCATGATGAAACGATTGCATAGGCTTCTTCACAGCATTCCTGTCAAAGTCAAAGAGAGCAGGGACATATCAATCTAGTTTACAAATGAATGCTCTCGACACGTTTTCCTATGTGCTTATTAACTAGAAAATTACATATCAATGTCTTGAATACAATTACAGTTAGATTCCTAAAATGGAAAAATGTAACTTCATATTTGTCAGATTATAAGGATTTGTCAGGACATTCTGAATTTTAAAGAGACAATTACGTCTCTATTTTTTCCCTAGTTCCTATTACAAGGAGCTCTGAAGCCTCCCCTCAAGGTGGTCAGTCAAGGGACTGTACTGGAAGTGTTACTTGTCTGAATCAGTATGGTAATTCTTATTCATTTTGTGAGCCAAATATGATACAGTATTATCACTTAGGACTAGCATATGAACGCACAAGCATAAATAATTTCAGGACTAACAGAGTGGTCACATAAACAGTATACTGAACATGTGGAATGGAATAAAAATTTAAATAAAATGTAAAATAAAATGTAAAATCAAATGGAAGAACATACACTGCGATTCCCACCTTGATATCAAGACTTCAGCTGAAGCTGCCATGGCTTAAACTAAAACCCTAATACCTAAGAAAGGACATAAAAATAATAGAATTAGAAAATCTTACATATTTTCATTGCTAGCCACTTTTGGATAGCCTTCCCGACTGCTTTAAATGAACACTGAAATTAAGACTGATAAAGCATCAAGGCATGCAGAGGGCGCCAGTGCTGCTTCCACCTGTAACTGCTGTGTTCACAGAGGTGGTAAGGTGACCAGAGGAAAGAGGAGCCCTGCACTTGGTGTTTGCTTTTCCCTGCACACATCACAGCCTGAGCTGGTCCCTGGAGGGACCCTCTCAGACTGCCCCATAGCTCACCCCACCCACTGGTAGGTGGGGGAGGAAGTGGAACCACTGAGTGCAAAAATCTTGTTTGCACTGGGTTCTGGGAAAGGGCTTGTAGGTCTTTCCAGAGCTAGGAGATGCTCCAAAGGCCCAGAGTGTAAGCTGGGTCAGAATCAAACCTGAAATAAATGTTGAAGACCACTGACTTCAATGGAGATTAGCTTTGCTTCACCCGGTCTAGGTACCTGATTCAAGTCTCAATACTGTATGGGTAGCTTTCAGACATACTCCTCCCATACTTGAATGTCTCTCAGTAGGGCCAAAGTATACACATCTCTTGACAGAGACAGAGAATTTTTGACAAAAAAAGATGAACATGGCTGACAAGAAAAGAGCTCCCTCTTTTTTATGTAGTCAGATAATGTGGGGATTCAGACGGAGTCCCTGCAAGAAAATGGATGTGTGAGCAATCCTGCATATGAGCAAGACTGGCAAAGCCTCAGCTTTGGCAAGGATGTGACGAGGGAATAACCCTGGAAAAATAAGGAAGAACCCAGGAAGTTAAAAAACTTCAGGGTGTTGGTCTGGGTAGAGAAGAAGTTTGTACAATGTCGATGTGGCAATTCTCAGCCAATCAGAAGAGAGCTCAAGGAGCATGTGCAAAGTTAACTGTCCAATCAGAAAGAATTCTACCATCTGATTGTATCTTGTGATTTTCACCTGCAGTATAAAAGACTTGTCTACCATATTAAAGTTGGCATTGCTTAATCACCGGGTGATCATATCATGTCTGTATCTCCCATAGATACTGCTCAATGAACTTCAGTGCTAAAATGGTGAGGGATTTTATGTCTTTGTTCTCCTAAGATTAACCAGCAGTCAAATGCAACTACATTTTTACTGGCTTCAAATACCACTGCAAGAGCAATAAGAAAGCTGGAGGAAAGTTACTGGTTCATGCAAATAAAGATGAACGCTGTAGTCCACCAGTTTTCATAATGCAAGTCCATCAGAATTTCTGGTTCTGCCCAGAACTACAACACAATCATGATGTTCTATGTTGCACGATCTGTGTCGTTTCTTCACTTTACAAAGCATGGAAAATATGTGGGAGACAAGACAAGGATGGGACTGGCAGGAATAGTCTTTAGCTGTGTAACACTTACAGGGATGGACTGGGGATGATACACTTCACTCACTCCCAGCTGACAAAAGCGAAATGCTGAAGAGTTACAAACACAAATATTGTTCTGAGAATAACTTCAAGTACATTCAAAGGTAGGGTGACCATATCTAAAGATGACTGTGGGTTTGGGTTTTCTGTTCTTTTTTACTGATCCGTGAAGATAAATACCCTCTTACTGGCACTATTTCTCTCCCTTTTTCAGGGGGAAACATCAAAACTAAAAGTGTGTGAAGATTTTATATGACCAAATTAATTGCACTCTTTAGCCTGACAGAGGGGCACTTAGTGGAACATCTACACAGTGGTAGAGGTAAGCCTCTGTAAACAAAGACACAGAACAGCTTTCTGGAATATACATTTTTTGCTATTGAATGCTCTAGCTATAAACTTCTAAATCCAGAATTATTCATTTGAACTACGAGTTGCAAGGGGACTTAGCTGCAGAACTCATTAATCTTAATGCAAATTGTGTGGCTAGAAACCATGTGTTTCTTTGAAAAGGTATGTCTAGTTGTTCAGTCATTTTTTGCTATTTAGCATTTCTACCTACTGAAGCATTTATACATGAAGAGATTGGAAGTTACTGTAACAGAAATTTCTGTAATGTGCAAGTTTATATTTCTACAATTATTGTTTCCATACCTTGCAATAGATTATATGCTATCATATTATAGATAAAGCATTATCTCTGCAAAGCTGGCCTCACAAGACCCTAAATTAGTATATAATTTTATTAAAGGATGAAGCACAAATACGACATAAGGCAAAAAACACATGAGACTTTTTTGTTACTGAGACACACTGAAGCCCACAAACAGACTTGGTGGCCTATTGTACACAGTACAAGCATAGGCCAAGAAGTAGAACAGACCTCAGAGGCCTACTAGCCATGTGTCATATAAGAGAGGAAGGGAGCAAAATGATGTATTAGTCAGTTATGACAAGCAGAATTCACTCCAGATACCTATATAAGATGCTTGTTTAAAAACATAACAACAAGCTTCAGGAGTAGTACCTTACCTTGATGATGAAAGAGAGATGGTGTTTATGGAGGTGAACTCAGCTCCAGAAGTGCAGAAAAGCAGCATTTGTTTTACGGAATACAGAAGATGGTTGGCTGACATGGTGCTGAGTTCCTAACTTATATTTACTCAAAGTACATAATGAAAAAAAAAATATTGCATACTCTGTTTTGGATTTGCCTGGGTTTCTAAAGGTTCTCATCCTAGCTTTGAGTTCTAGCATGGCTTCCACTGGATTTATTAAGCTTGTCAAGGAAAAAATAAGGACATTGCCAAATTTTTCCTCACACAATAAATATACTTGCACTTGTCAAAAATGTACATTTCATCTGAGTTACAATCTCTTTAATACAACTTCAGGAAACTGCATTATGCAAAATGAAGCATGTGTTGTCAGTCAGTCAAAGTTTACTCAAGCTGGACAGCTACCTTCCACAAACCATTACTGTTAGTTGAATTGATACTGCTGAAACTGGGAGGATTTCTAAAGGGTTGATGGTGATGATGATGTTTAATGGCATACTATTTCTGGGAAAGGCATCTTGAACTCATAGCTTTTAGCAGGTTGTCAAATTGCATTGCTTTGATTAAACTTTGAGCTGCAAACCACTTGTTCCCATGATCAAAAATATATTAGTTGACAACATGAATCACGTGGCATTAGTTCAAGAACAACTCCTGTGACTGGAGTTTTCCACCACCTTCTGCCAGCAAGGTCCTCTGATCCATTTCAGCTCTGACAGCATAGGCTTTGTCAAACAGTTCCTTAGCTTCAGTGATGTTTGGATCCTCACCTTTCGTGTGAACAAGTTAACAATCTATTTTCCAGAGTAACCACAGCCTGCAGGGGGGCTGGGCATGGACCTCACAGAGGTAGGCACCATGTGCACCCTATCATTATGCTTCTCCAGCCACTGGGAATTTAATCTCAAAACACCTCCAGCATCTTTTGCCCTCTCCTTTTTTTCTTGCATCCCCTCATGTGCAAGCTAGACCTCCTTTTCTTTGTGTGACATTTGGCCATATCAAATAATCCTTTTCTTCTCTAGGTAAAGGAAGATGTGGCACAACACCTCCACAGCAGTTATTTCTCTCTGTCACCCTGTGCTCCTTCAAGACCTCCTGTATTTCCTCCAGGCCTGAAAGCACTAGTTGCCTATTTGCAAATGTAGTACCGTAGTTGCCTGTGGGGTATCAACAGTGCAAGTAGCGACTATTGGTTAATCTCATGTGACCCAACCTGTCCTAGCATAAATTAGAGCAGGGGTAGGGTTGCTGCAGTGTGTTCTCACCAGCTGTGTGAGACTAGCATAGAAATCCTTTAGCAGTGTCTTCATTGGGTTTTGCTAACGCTATCCCATTCAGGAAAAAATGAAGATAGGCCCTAACAACCTCTCACAGCCCAACTGTGGGCTGTTGACAGCCATCATTCCTGTTCTCTCACTCTACAAACATTGCACTGCCAATCGAACTTTCTCCTTTTTAAAACCTTTAAGATGTGGATGTAGTCCTAGTAATGAAGCGTACCTGAGTGGATAGTTCACAACCCTTCTCTTCCAACAGCTGCAGGATTTATTTCTGCTGCTTCCAGACCTGTTCAGTTCAAGCAACCTGTCTCCCCTCTTCCTGAAGCTGGGTGCAGCCTTTTGTAACCTCAGCAATCACCACCCCCTTACCTGAAGCTTTATAAAGAGTGATATAGCTCATAAGAAAATTGGTTTTAAACTTATTTCAGCTTCCAGTATGATTTTGTCCAGTAATACCAATCCTTTGCATTTTATCTGCTTTCTCCTAGATGTTTTTTACACCACTTTTCCAAAAGCCAATCTAACACTCACTACAACAGTAAAGACACTGCAAATCTTCTGAGACAATTTAGGAGTTTCAAATTATGTCTGGTGTAAGTTTAATTATCCAAACAACATTCTTACTTCACTCTATTCCTCTTCCCTGCAGAATTCAATTTTAATAAAAAAACTCGCTGCAGAAAATATTTAAAATCCTCCATCAAAGCCTTCTGTAAAATGGCTTCATTTATGAACAGCCTATGAAATAATAGAAATTCCTTCTGTTTTACTCTCAAAGTGAGGGAAATGAAGAGGCCATATGATTCACGCATACGGCTGAATGAAAGTGGTACAGATTTCAAAAATCCTTTCTAGAAGTTAATTTATTAAAAAAAATTATACACTGCATCACAAAAATATGGTTTATGTAGAATATGGCCTACTGCAATCTGCATTATCAGTCTGATTTATTAATCCTATCTGGCTGCAAAAGCACTTTCTGAATCGCTTCACTTTAATACAGTCCTTCTTTGATACAGAAGCTCACTTCTGTTTATCCACATAGCCTGCTCTGAAGGACTTCTTTTCAGTTTCTCAGGAACTGAAGAAGCCTTTAGAAAAGGCAGGTAGTTCAGCAACCTTGTGTGTCATCCCCCGCCCCCCTCCGATCTCATCCATTCAATGTGGATGAGAAAGAACAAGAAACTGGTTCACATCAAGTTTTGTTGGAAGACAAGATGGCAGCAAAATGCTAAATAATCACGAGTTAATGTTTAAAAATATTTTTTAAATAAAGAAAGAAAATAAGGAAAAGATTTTGCAAGAATAAGACAGGTAGAAGACCTAAACGTATTTTGTTGGTGGTGTTGAAAGACTTCTTTCCTAAGCAAAGTTTTATTTCATTAGAAGGTAGATAGAGAAACAGACCTGAGTGCTGTCCAAATGTGATCTTGGTGAGTGGCTGACTTGACACTGTCTACAAGTGTCAAGCCATTCCAAACACATCCATTCTTCTTATTTTCTGAGCAAACTCAAGACTACTGTGATGCCACTTGAGCTGCATGTCAAGTAGCAGAAATTGTGTGCTTCACTCTCTGATGCTGCATGTTGGGCAGGAATCATATTAGCTTTATGCTCCCCTTTTAGTGTGGGCATGCTCTCAAAGACTGTTTGGAAGTTAGGTTACAGCTTTATGTGGTGTGACTCAAGCCAAAATTAGATAAGCGAACTAGCCAAAAAAGATGGTGTGAATATGCCACTGAGTATCTTTACAGGGAAAAACCCTCTAATTCCAGAGACATGTAGAACACACAGTGTGTGTTACTGGTATTGCTCTGTACATTCTGAAATTGCTACAGTAATCTGGAGTGTACAGCTTGCTATTAAAGGTTCAGTTGCTTTTTAGTTAGAAGAAACCTTAGAGCACTTCTATATTGAGTTCTAACAGATGCTTCAGTCTTAGAGGTATTTCTTAATAGTGTCACAAAAGAGTAATTTCTTCCTCCTCCTAACTGTTAAATGCCACCAGCAATAATTTAATTGGTTGCTTGCTGCTCTCAAGAGATTTTACCTTTATTGTTCTGTGGATGAATCTGTTTTGATGTCTCATCTGTTGTGATGAGACCAGTTTGGCATATATTTGTTGCCACTATTAATGATCACGACATTTAGCAAGTTTAAGCAACCAAGAGAGACAAAAAAGAAAGATTATATAGAGCAGTAACCGAAGGAGCCATTTGTTACCTTTTCATAGGAGGAAATGTCACTGCCTAAAAAACCTCCAGAACTGACAAAACACAGATTCTCTTATTTCCATAATCCTAGCAGATAGCAATACATAAAGAACATTTCCTGTAAGTGTCAGTGACACTCCGCTTAGTACATTTTCTTTTTTAATCAGGATACTAGTATTACTCTTTTGTGCTTTAAACTAGTTTTGCATGAATAAAAATTAAGCCAAACTTCTATAAAAGAACATGAAAGGGACAAACCACCATTTAATAGTAGTTGGTTCACAGTCCTGGGTTTTCAAATCCCAGATATGCAATGGTTTAGTTTCTCAATACAGTATCATAGCACTTAAAAAATATCTCTGGCCATGATGGTAGTCAAGCTGGTCAACTTACTGTCTCAGTTCAGTCCTCAGCAGGTAACTGCCTTCTTAATAACAGCAGCACTGCAGTTTATCTTAGAAACATCAATAGAAAACTTCCCTGAGATGTTTCATATCTCTTCTGCTTGGTCAACCCTAGGCCTTTTTGCTGTGATGTCTTTGTATCATTGAGCATCCTACCTACTGCTGCAGGACAAGGTGGGTCCTGGATAGAAACTTGTAGTAACTGTTTTGCACCTTTATATTCACTCTACAGATGTTTTTCAATTAGCAATCCAGCAGAGTTTTTAGCAGTACAAATTACACCTGAAAACACGTTCAGGTTACTAACTCAGAGACACATCAGTGGTTTCTACCGGAAGGCCACCTAAATACCATTGTTTGTAAAACAGGCCTTCATGGACGAACAAAACTAAACATAAAGCATACAGGAGGTGAAAGCAGGGACAAGTAACCCATAAGAAATAGGGAGACACTGTCCCAGCATGCAGCTGTGGGTCAGGAAAGCCAAAGCGACCAGTTGACCCTGGCAAGAAGCATAAGGTAACAAAAAGAGCTGCTAAAGGTGTAACATCAGCAAATAGAACAGAAGGGAAAATGCAGGTCCATTGCTGCATTGGGCAAGAGACATCATGACAAAAGACATGAAAAGGTCAAGTTACTCAATGACTTCTTTGCCTACATCTCACTGTTAAGATTTGCCTTCAGGAATTTGCCTTCATAGACAAGCTGTTGATATGTGGGTTGGATAAGCAGACAGTGAAGTGGGTTTAAAACTGTCTAAATGGCCAGGCCCAGAGGGTGATTATCAGTGGCACAAAGTCTAGTTGGTGACCAGTAACTACTGGTGTACCTCAGGGGTCTATACTAGGTCCAGCGCTGTTCAACATCTTCATTAAAGATCTCAGTGATGCGGCAGAGCATAATGAGTGCTGACACAAAACTAGTAGAAGTGGCTGATACACAAGCGGGTCATGTTGCCATCCAGTGGGACCTTGACAAGCTGGAGAAATGGGCTGATGGGACCCTCATGAAGTTCAACATGGAGCAGTGCAAATTACGGCCCTGGAAAGGATCAACCCCAGGCACCAATGTATGTTGGGGGCCACTCAGCTGGAAATCAGCTCTGCAGAAAAGGCCCTGGAGGTCCTGGTGGACACAAAATTGAACATAGGCCAGCACTGTGACTTTGTGACAAAGAAGGCTAATGGTATCCCGGTCTGCATTAGGAAGAGTGTTGCAGCAGGTCAAGAGGTGATCCCTTCCTTTTCCTCAGCACTGGTGCTGGTACCTGCGGTACCTGAAGTACTGCGTCCACTTTTGGACTTTCCAGTACAAGAGAGATACAGAGCGAGATACAGAGTGAGAGTCCAATAAAGAGCCACAAAGATGATGGAGTGGAGCAATTCTCCTGTGAGGAAAAGCTGAGAGAGCTGGGACTGCTTAGCCTAGAGGCAGCCTGGGGGGGATCCTATTAATATATATAAATACCTGAATGGAGGTTGCAAAGAGGCTGGAGCCAGCCTCTTTCCAGTGGTGCCCAGCGACAGACTCCTCTTGGTAGTGCCCAGTGGGTCTGGTTAAATGGGCACAGGTTGCCCTTTAAGGCTGTAGCTTCTCCACCTGTGGAGATACTCAAAACTCAGCTGGACACACTCATGTTCAATCTGCACTAGGTGATTCTGCTTTGAGCAGGGGTTTGGACTAGATGATCTCCAGAGGTCCCTTTCCATCTCAGCCATTCTGTGATTGTGTGTGATTCTGTAAAAAAATGTGCAGTACACAAGCATAAGAGTTTTTAGTAAGATGCTTATTCATCTTCAGGCAACCCAACTCCATATGGAAGGAAGAGTGCCCTCCAGAGACCTTGCTGACTCCACCATTCTGGGAGCACTAACAGAAACAGACTTGCAGTAGAGAAGTATGGGTGCATTTTTCCTTCTTGTTTCTCTCCCAAACACCATTCCTGACATTTTAATTTACTTCACAAATACTACTGTCAGACAAAGCTTAGCAGTTAAGTCTGTAATAAAGCAACATAGTTGTCATAAGTGCTAGCAGGAAATAGAGTACTATAAAAATGTGACCTCACAAAGTCTGATACATGTCTCGGGAGCTAAGCGCCTCCTGCTTCTTCAACATTTTGTGTCTCATTTTCAAGGGTTCGCTTCTCTGTGTCACTGAGCCCTTTAACATCTGCTGAATCAGTGACTTTTGTATGCTTCAGCCCTAATTTTGCAGATGCATTTTAAAGTCTGGAAAGGTTTTGTGTTCCTGTTCCTGGCAAGAAACTCAAGGTGTCAGGAGAAGAGACTAAGGGAAGTGGTAATAAAATTCAGGATAGTTTAAAGAGAAGTGACAAGCAAATGGAAATGGCTTGCAACAGAGCTGGGAACTAATTCCACAAAGTGCTGTAGTTCAGTAATTTTACACAGCAGTGACATCATTACAGTGTCTAACTTAATCATATCTGGATGAATAAACTACCAAGGTGTTGGAAAATAATTGGACCTGGAATATACAGTTTTGGGTTAAATGCCTAAACTCATTACCACACTTGTGCCAAAAATTTAACTCATTGCTATGGTGATACTAAAAAGGAGATAGATTTCCTTAGTCATCTAAGTTTGTCATTACTACCTAAGTATGGCAGAAGCCAGAAACTGAAGGTGAAATAGGAAGGGAAAGGAAGATGGGGAAAACTGCAGAAGCTCCCTCTGAGTGCCAGATTTCTGTAATTAGAGGATTATAATACAAAAAAAAAAAAAAACAACAGATTTTTTTTCAGATATACCATAGCATTGGTATTGACATTTCTCTACCACTAAGCTTCTACTGTTAGTACTAAAGACAGCTCTCCCATCTTATTTACTCTGTTCAGAAAAAGAAAATCCCAGTAAAACAGCTTTGAAACAGATACTTACCACACACTGTGGAGGCAAACCAACATGAAAACAAAGGCAGGTATTTTAGGCTTGGATAAAAAGCAAGCAAAAGTAGGAATATTTTAATATTAGCTTGACATTTTCTCCTTAAGCCACACCCAGGTAAAGCAGTGGGGTGCACTGCTGCAGAAATTTTTCCCGTAACATGTTTCCCATGTTTCTCAAACAGTACTGCAAAGCATTCTCTGCCCAATGCTTAATAGTTACAACTACACTAGGCCTTCAGTTGTTTTTTTATTAAATCTGTCTAAGTTCTTCTTTTCTTCCTGCAGTTTCTTTCCTTCTATTTCTTGTGCTACTTTTTCCCATTTACTTTAATTACATTTTGGTTTATACAGGTACTCGATTTTCTGCACTATGTCTGTATCTTCTCCTTCCTTTCAAATTTATGTGCTCTTATTTCTCTCTATTACTGGCTCTTACCCTTACATATCAAGGCTAGTAAAATTTCTTACCCACAGACTGAATTTCTACTTCACAAGCAAAAAAAAAAATTATCCATTTTATTGGGTTCTTATATAATTTCCCATGCACTTTCTTTCTCATGGCCCACCAGTATCTGCTCCGGTCACATACATCGCATTTATGCTTTCTTTCCACAAAGTCTAATGAAGGGGCTTCCCCACTTGGTGCCGAGCTGAATCCAGACAGACCTAGTAGCTCCCTGCAGAGTACAGCAACATGTCACACATAAAGAAAAAGAAGAAAAGGAATCTTCTCTTTGGTTTGTCTCATGCTCCCTTCTTTGCTCAGTCCCATGTTTCTCTCTGGGCTCTCTTCTAAGGGTATTCTAGGCTAAATCTTGATCTCCCTGGTCTATTTTGTACATAAGGGCAATATCCAGGGATCTGCCTTTGTGTCCTTCCCTTAAACACCTGTTGGTCATGGCAGAAGTTATGACTCCAGAAGCAATACAAATCTTCTGCTACCTGCAGTTCTGGGGTGGAAACCAGCATTTCTCATTCACTTTTACCAGAGACATATTCCTGTAACTTGTTTTGTTAAAAGCACCTATAGTCTCTGTATATCCTCCAGTATCAGCACATGTTGGGTGTACGGTTCGTCACTTGGTCCTAGTTATATCAATAGATTTGATCAGCTTTGTCAACAGAAAATATTCAGTCAAAACTCATATTCATTCTAGATTTCTCATCAAGCAAAACCTTTGTATCAATGCAGTAAATAAAAGTCCACAGGTGAACATACTTTATTTCCACCATGTGGCTGTGGCTGCAAGGTTACAGCAGCTATATACTACTTGTCCAGAAGCCTTTGTTTAAAGAAACTCTTTCTCATTTAAAACAGTGATGTGCCACATAATAGTGCAATATAAGAAGTTACAATGGAAAGACTAGAGCATCTTAGGCACAAATAGAACAAAGCTGTCAAAGATCTCACTCCCAGTTAAATAACAATAAAGTGTGTCATGTCTAAAAAGAGAACAGGAAAAAGTCATAATTGCCAGTTAAACTATCACTTCAGTGAACTTGAGCTTGCTGGTCAGAACAAACCAGGTGTGAAATGTCTATAGTTTTGGCATTGGTCCAGATGGTTTCAGCATTTGTCACTGCATGTACAAGTGGAATGCAAAGCAAGGTGAAAAGCTTTCAGGAAGAAAGGAAAGCTGGGTTCTACTTTAAAACATCTTTTGTCTTCCACTCTTATAATATAATAAAGACACACACACCTTCCTGGATTTACATCATTCCTATCCATCCTGTCACCCACCCAACACTTTCTACTGCATTCCTCACTTAACTGCATTCCTTGTTTTTTGCTTCAACTGGTGTTAGTATTGTGTTTGGACTTTGTGCCTACTCCCAGCAACTGCATGCTAGAAGCATGAAGGCATGAAGCATCCTTGGACACCATGATGCTTTGTACAAACTCAGGCTTCTACTACTTGCATCTGCCCAAGGTAGCTGGCTAGGAGAATTGTCCTAGGAGCAGATTTGAGTTTTGGTTTTGAGGCTGAACTATGATCAGCAGTTCTCTCTCTGGTCACTCATGGTTCTACCTTCAATGCATTTAGTCAGCTCATCTCTTCTTCAGTCAGCAGCATAAGGACAAATGTGTAAAATAAGCATAGTTTATTGCTCCATATAACCCTAAGCAAGTGTCAGGAAGCCATGAAGGCTTCCCAAATAATCAATAATAAAAATGTTCATGATCTCAAGCACAAGCATTTTTTTTTTCATCATTAGTTTTATTCTTTTTTTTTTTTTTTTTAATGAAATCACCTAAAGGCAATTTACTTGGTCTAAGTAAAAGTATTTGGCACCTACATTAGCTAGGAATATCTTTTAGGAATATTTTTACAAAGCCCACTGCATTGCTGGGGCCTCCTTTTTAAAGGGATGCCTTCAGAGGGTGTGCCCAGAAGTTGTGGCAGCAAGTCTATTTGACCTATGTACCTACCATCTGATCATGCCACACTAGAGTCCCTCTGAATCGAAGGATCAGTCTCTCACATGTTTAGCTAAGTCCAGTAAGTCTTGACTGCTGCATGAAGCTGAATGCTGTGCCCATAGCTTTGCAGTCACTTAAAACCATTGCTAGACATGACTGGTTTGTGAAGAACACTACCACACTGCAGGCATCCTATGTAGAGTTGAGGAGATCTTCCCACCAGCACTACAAAAGAAACAAAACACAGCAGGCTACAGTATATAGCACATCTTTTGACCTCTGCCTACATGGTTAAGCTTTTCACTCATTCTAAATAACACTAAATCAGCAAGGATGCTTTTAATGTATTTTCAAAGTTCCTATAAATGGTAATCATCTGTTGAATAATTAGGTGCCTAGAAAATAAGGATGTAAAATTACAGTTTGTATCCTGTAGTCCATATATGTGCTGTCTTACATCTTAATAATGATTATTTATTTTATGAAAATTATGGAACTGATAAATATGCTTTTGGAATTCTAGATTTGAAGGCAAAAAAACCCCACAAACAAACAAACAAAAGAGATAAGAAAATCCACAGATTCTGTTAATTTTCCTAGACTGAAGGATTGGAAAGTTTTTGCATTTACTTGCCTCAGTAGGATTCCAGTACAAAGGAGACCAGAGGAAGGGATGAAGTGCTAATATTCAGAACACTTTTAACTTACAGTGACAGCAAAAGGAAACAATTTGAAGCAGGACTGGAAACTCATTCAGCAAAATACTCTAGTTCTGCAGTTCTATATGGCAGTGACAACATAAAACCGTAACAGAAATATCATGCTAGCTCAAAGAGTTTCAAATACTGTAATAATATATACTGCAAATGGGAAGACCGAAGGAAAAGAAAAATTGGAAGGAAAGAGTGAGTCATGAAAAGACAGCTCATTAATCAAGTGAATAAATGCTGACAGAATAAAATGTAAAGAAAATTATTCTAAAAATGAAAGAATTAAAAATGGACTGATTCAACTTTATGTTACTTACAGACCTATGACAGAGTATAACCTTCAGTGACATTCAGTTATTGTAAATAGTTAGTCTTTTGTGAAAGCACATATCATTGTGCTACAGTTTAGGACCATAATCAGCAGTGCTACCCGCACATAATGGCTGATTTTTGTGTGTATCTACTATAATCATTTTTTGTTTTCTTCTCATCTGATTCTCTTTTAAAAATAGAGCAGAAACACAAAACTTTTGTCCAGTCCGTGAACACTCTTAGTCCATATTTTTTTCCAAAAATCTTATCCAAATTCAAGTTACAAGAAAATCAGATGTAGACTGCACATGTATTTTGTTTCTATCTTAAAGCAAGCATTGTTCTTTGGAGCAAAATCTTCTGTGTGGCAAACTAGCCTTAACATTAGAATGACTTTTTAAGAAACCAAAAGAATTTAAATTGCTTATTTGCTCTGTTTAAAGAAAGCGATTGTTAACTTATGGTCCTTGCAAGCCTCCACAGTTCCTCAGGATCTGCAGTACATTCCTATGAGCCATTTTAACAGCATGACAATTTTTGCAAGAGTCTTGAGGCACTGTAAGCACACACTGGTACAAAGGCTCCAAAAGGCACTTTTGGACACATCTTTCTGTTCTTTGGTGAGTGTAGAAGGTGCTTCTCTGTACTGCTTTTTGGGAAGACCATGTGGTACCTTTTCCCCCTCATGCCCCATGATATGGTGGAACTCCAACTACATGGTCCAGGCCCACTAGCCCCGCTGAGTGGAAGGGCTGCCGGTTTTGCTCCTTACTTCACAACGCACCTTGAGAGAAAACAGGGAAGAGCTGTGGGACCAGACTCCTCTTCCACCCAGAGACAGGGAGACACAGGACCTGCACAAGATACCCCGCCGCCCCAACCCAATGAAACATCAGCTCGGCATCCTCCTTTCACTCCTCCCAAGCCCCGATTAAAACAGCCCTTTTGCTTCCCAAAAACAGCTGGTGGCAGCAAGCGCAGCTCTTCTGTGCTGGCGGGCGCTGCCTGTTTGCAGCTCCATGGAGAGGCATTTGGCAGTGCCAGTGGCAGCAAGGAGGTGAGGTGGGCAGAAGGCGCCAACTTCCATGGCTGAGCCTCACATCTCCCCCTGACCCTCTACCTTTCACCAGCTTGAGAACTGGCACCCTGATGCAGACTATACTCAGCAAGTCTTAGGAAGCCCAACTTGATGTTTTTCTTTCATCTAGAAGATGCAAATGTTCTGTTAAATTACATACTGTGAATGGGAAAACATGTCAGGATGGGGGGTAATGTGGGGATTTCTGAGGTTTCTGTGTGTGGACTGCTGAGATTTTTTTTAAAAAAAGGTACTGTCTTAAAAGCCAGAGTGTGAGCAGTTTGCAACACACTTCCCAGAATGAAACCAGGGGACCTGTTCCCAGGGTAAGGAGGTTTGGGGAAAAATTGGTCGTTATGTCATGAATTTGTTAGTTATACATTTACAAAGGGTCATCATATACATAGAAATTTCATTTTGCAATTAAGATTATGATTCAGGCTAAACAAAAGCACAGACATTCCCATCTTAATCTATACATCCATAACATTACTCCAACACTTTTGTGCTTTTCTTTCTTTTAATATGATCTCCTTAGAAGGCATATTATTCCTTAAACAAACTAACACAAGTTCTCAAGTTATCTCAGGATAGTTATTTCAAAAGACAATGCAGTATTTAATAATAAACATTTATAATCAGGTTTTTAACAAAGTAATTCATCATATAAACAAATGAATCAGTCAGACACTAAATAAATATTTGTACTGGTAAATACTAGCATTTTGCTTGTATCACGTAGGACCTGATCCTGCAAGCCCTCTGTATACATCTTTATCCCCACTGAATGATTGGTTCCATTTCTTGTTCTAATCTATTATTTTACTTCGAGGTGAGCAAATACTTCCTGGCCACTAAGTAAAGTAATTGAAATAAGCACTGGAATACGTTTCAGCAGACAATGATTTCCTTAGACGTCTCTGTAAATAATTCTTTCTTCCATGTTTATGAAATCATCACAAACATTTATCAATAGGCATTCAGTTTCTGATATCTGAGATGCATCAGTTAGTAGAGACTAATCAGATAAATCCCATGTTCCTTGCTCTTGGCTCTCTTGTTGAAAAAGCGTGACCTTTGCACCCAATTTAAAGAAGAGTTTCCAAGACTTATTTAATAATTAATACTAAATTTTGCTGTCTCCAGACATTTGAGCTAACAATACCGGGCTAGGAAGGCAAGAGCCTCCAGGAAAATAGCAAGCCAGGAGCTCTTCTTGGGGAGGATGTGAGTTACCTTCTATCCATTCTCATCTGCCACAATGACTATCTTACTCAAGACAATGGGGATGGCCTTTTTCAAAGCATAAAAATGCTATGGCCAGCCCTTTAATTATGACTTTACTCACTTCTTTTCAGGGATGCCTTTCTCCTTGCATGGTACATCCAGAACAGAGAACTACAGATCAAATACATTAACTGACCTACACACCCTCCACTGCCTTAGGAAATTTATCAGGATATCTTCATACAAATAGATGTGTCAGTGAATTCCAATCTCTTAGTTGTTTTTTGAAAGGAAACACAGGAGTCAGTTACAGCTGAAAAACTTGCAAACTTAAATTCAATAACTGCTTACTTTCTCTTGTCCAGCTCTATTTGAAATATAGTTTGAAATCAAGGGTACTGAGGTTACTGATGTACCCACTGAATTAATTTAAGTGTGGCTGAATTCTGATGATTTCTTGGATGCCTTTGAGCTCTTACTACAGTATAACATGAAACGTTCCAAGCATGTGGCAAAAGATAACAACGATTGTAACAAATTGTTGCCTGAACGGAAAAGAGGAACATATTTTGAAATGATTCTCTCTCTATATATAGCTATATATAGGGATATACGTACACATACATGCACATATATATCCCTATATAAACATTTCTCTAAAGTACAGAAATTTATTTTATTATTTCTTATGTTGGTATGATTTTAAATACTTTACTTCATGAATCCACAATATGACATCTTTAGGCTGTCCAGAGATAAATCTTAACTCAGTCTTACAACCTCCACTAATATAAATATGGCAAGGAACTTTGACCAGCAATAGTAAATTCTGAAACTTAAATAATCATTCTATAATTATTTTAACAACAAATAGCTACTAAGTACCAATATTCATGGAAAATGTAAAAAAAAAAAAGATACAGCTTTAACTTCTAACACTCTGTATCAAGTGCAGCTTTATGAAAGGAATGTAAAATAAAATAATGTATTAGAATCTCATTCTAAAAATAGAAACAGCAACTTACACAACTTACACTATGTGTTTGATTCAAAAAAAGAATACTGTATGCCTGCACTTTATCATAAATGACCATGTTAAGTCATAGTTTCTTCTTGCCTGCAAATGAAGGACGTTGGTTCATGAATCTTCTAAAGCATACATGAGCATTGGATTAAATCCTGTTCCTCGTGAAAATAAAGTTCATTTACACTTAGAGTGAACAGGAATGAAGAGTTAGTTATAATAAGACATTTAAGGACCTTGGTAGCCAGTACCAGTTGTATTTGCAAGTAGCTCTTCAGCTTTTCTTTTTTTTTTT
The DNA here is from genome assembly GCA_010365825.1 of Otus sunia. NCBI lineage: Eukaryota > Metazoa > Chordata > Aves > Strigiformes > Strigidae > Otus > Otus sunia. Next base: position 108,782 of record MU001486.1, read on the forward strand.
TTTTTTTTTTTTAAAAATAAAGGTACAATCATACTTATTCATTTACTTTAAAAATTCTAAAGATGAAGAAAAGTAGCATTTATACATATAAGTTCTCATATAAATTATAAAACTCAAGTTTATCTTATAGAGTTCCATCCCCAGAAGAAGCATAAAGCACTTTTGTGGTACCTTCACCAGTAAATATTTGTATCACATCAAATCTGAGAAATTCAACAAAGATGATACTGCATCCCAGCCGAAAGAGAACATTCTTCTGATGCAGTCTCTTGTGATGGATTTGCTCCATGGGATCATATAATTGCCATGACTTGACTGAATTTCAAATAAACACAATATGAAGGAATTCACCTTACCAGTTCAGTAGGTATAAGAAACATCAGTGAACAGCAGATTCATTCCATTTGAGGTCAACAGTCTTTGGAAGACAACGCAGAGGGAGTTTGAAACTATGACAGCAAAATCAAATAATAATAACAATAATGAGGTAAACTCCTCTAACAAGGCCAAATAGGCTGAGATGTCAGGAGAGAGTTCGATTGTACCTGATGCCCAAATGTTTCTGTAGCCAGAGTTCAGCGAGCTGCATGGTAGAGGCAAATGTACTTGCTTTGGACCCTAAGCACATTTTATATTGTTTTGGATCTAAACTGGGGTCACACTGAACTGGATGAAAAATATGGACGACTCCTACTTCTTGACTTCTGAAAGCCTTCAAGCCAGATGTTATCACTTTAGTAAAGAGATCTACATCCTCGAGTCCCCAGCCTTGAATTGAGGTATCAAATCCACCAGCAGTAAGTAGATCACTTTTGTAAATACAGGTAATTCCAAATCCATATTCTCTCCAAAAGCCAGTTCTTTTTGTGAAAACAAAACTACTGTTAGCTGGAGGGTTGCCTCCATATATTATTTTTGGATCATACTGGCTAAAGATGATAGGGTAGTAAACCTGTTCTCCCTGAATAGTGTTATCTCTGCACCGCTGGAGGAAGTCTGATGTGAATACCAGATCAACATCACAGAACAGCAGCAAAGTGCCATTGTCAAATCCAGATGAGGCCATTTCAAGACCTAAACCTCTAGAAAACTTCCCTGCTATCGGAATCAGGGCCATATCTGCCTTAGGATACTTAATGCTGTATTCTTTCATCAGTTCTATGTGTTTGCTGGCATCTTGGCCCAACTCAGAACTGAAAAGAATTATTGCCAACTTTACATTCTGCCTGGGAATCAGACAAGTCTTCTCAAAGTTATCCATAAATCTTGAGAAAATGTCAAATCTTCCTGTGAGAGGGACAAGAATATGAATTTTCTTGTCACTGCGTCCCCCAATGTCTTTGGTGCCTTGGAACGAAGAGGAAAGAATCTTTAAAGTATTTGAAACAAAAGAGAAAGATTGAGCATCAGTGTGGGTATTCTCCAACAGACTTCTTATATCCAGCTCCTCTGCTTCTTTGAAGAAAGGTTTGCTAAACAATTGTTGAAGGTAAGCGTGACGTCTCACTGGTACCGTAACTTTTCTTCCTTTGTGCCTTTTGTATAAAAGCAGCAAATCCAGGATGTATTCCACTCCATGCAGAGGATCCACCCTGCGGTAGCCATACTGTATTTCCTTGAAATCAATGAGCCTTCCTCTAGATCTAGAGTTCTCATTTATCATTTCCATGACTTGCATCACAGTGTCATCCAGTGCAGCCCGCAGGACGCTGCTCAGGCTCTGACGGGGTGGCTGGTTCTCCATCACGGAGAAAAGAAATTTTCCTGTCAGGAACTCCCACTCGATGACTTCATCCCTTTCATGGGGCTGTAAATGATTGAAAGATGGCATCACTCCCAGTTGCTGATCTTCCTTATTTACTTCACTGTTACTGAGCTTGCTCATCAGGGCACTTTCTCTATGGAGCTGGATGGTCCGATAGCGCAGTTCAGAAATTTTGCGACTCAGTATGTAATTGTGCAGCCTGTATTGGTAGGCCGGTCTTTTGTTTGGATGAAGTGTTATAGCTGTGTGAATCTTGCTGTTGTGAAGATCTTGAATGTAACCCTTGCGGTTGTGTTCATAGTTTTCATGGAACAATTGCTGCATCTAGGAAGAGACAGAGAGGGAAAAAAAAAAAAAGACATTAAGGGGAAGTGCTTCTACAGACAAAAGAACCTACATCGGTACTGTTGATCATTACTATTCATTATAGATCATTGCTATTTTAGGCACAGAACTTTAAAGTATTCAGTAGGAATTATTAACACTCTTTTGGTCTCAGTTTCAGTACTGTCCACAGTAAGCAAATATTGTTCTCTAACTAAACAGAAGAGCAGATCTTGGGTTTATCTTTACTTCATCTAACTTCAAAACTAAATGAAACACTTAACCGAAGGTCTGTAGGCAGTATTTCTGGGTTCCTAGGTCAAGGCTGAATGCTGCTATGCACAAAACACTAAGTCATCACCTACATCTAAACCTTTATTAGCACAGATCCTTACTAAAATGTTAGCAACACTGATGATGTTTCTTAAGAGGACCTTGGATTTATGTCTATGGAGTTGTGCTGGGTTCCTGTGGTGGGGTTTTTGGTAGCAAGGGAGGGGGCTACAGCAGTGGCCCCCTGTGAGAAGCTTCTGAAAGCTCCCCTGGCTCCAAGGTGCACCTGCCTCTGGCCAAGGCTGAGTCAATTAGCAATGGTGACTGTGCCTCTGAAATAACATATTTAAGATGGTGAACCTGGGAGGAGGTTCAGACTTGTGAAGAGGAGTTACAAGAACACATATGCAAACACCAAGGTCAGAGGAACAAAGGAGGAGGTGTGCTGGAGCAGAGAGCTCCCCTGTATCCCATGGTGAGATGCCAGGGCCGCCCCCTTGCCACCCATGGAGGACCACGATAGAGCAGATGCCCACCTGCACCCTGTGGAGGACTCCACAGTGGAGCACGTGCCTGTGCTTAAAGGCTGAGGGAAGAAAAGGCCCCCACTGTTGTAATTCGGTGGTGGGAGGACTGCAAGATGTGGGGGTGACCCATGCCAGAGCAGCACAGGAATAGCTGCTGCCCATGGGAAGAAGTCATGTCAGAGAAAGTTCATGGAAGACTGTCTCCTATGAGAGGAGAGCCATATGGACCCGGGAATACTGAAAAGGAGTGCTTCCTCCCACCTGCTAGCAGAAAGAAGCTGTGAACTGACTGCACCCCCCATTCCCTGACCCCTGTGCCAATGAGGGGAGGAGACAGAGATATCGGGAATAAAACTGAGCACAGGAAGAAGGGAGGGGTGGGGGTAGATGTTTTTAAGATGTGGTAATGCTTCTCACTGTCCCACTCTGTCTGTTATGTGGTGTTGTTCTTAGTGTTTTGAATTAAATTTTTCATTAATTTAATTACATTTTCTTTCCCTAATGAGTCTGTCTTATGCCTGTAACTGTAACGAATGAGACACCCCTCCCTGTCTTTATCTCAATTCCCAAGCCTTTTGCTTCATTTTCTCCTTCCGAGCACTGGGAGAGAAGGGCTGAGTGAAGGGCTGTGTAGTGCTCAGTTGCCTTCTGGGCCCAAACCATGACAGGAGCACAAAACTGCTTGTATTTCCTACAGACATATGCAAATGGATAGTGCTACTTAACATTCAAAAACTGAATGCACTTAATTTCAACAAAACTATCATTTTTCCCGTGCCGACAAAGAATTCAATGACTGAAATATAACCATCAGAATATGTGTGTTTGAGGGATACATACAATACAGTATGTCAACTAAGCTATAGATCATGTTAGTATAACTCATCCTGAGTAATTTTCAATGTATTTCTGTGGCAAGAAAAAGCATTCTACTTCTGTCAAATTTGTAATTGTAATATCTTCTAAACAGTAAAGAAATACATTTTATGGCTGAAATGCAGGTCTAGGATTTAAATTATCCGTCCTTTACACCTTTCTGTGCTAACAGCTAAACTATGAGCAAATCATAAAACTTTCTCTGACTTAGTTTCCCCCCTAAAAGAAAACTTATCTCCTTAATAATTTAACGTGATGCTTATTTATTCTTAAATAGGAAGTGATATGGAGGAGTAAAATATTAACATCATAAATACATATAAGACCCACTGTTCTTTGCTAAGCTAACAACTGCTAACTCCAGAGAAACAGAATTATTTCCCATGAGTAGCAGATAAAGTACAAGAGGCTGCTCTTTTTCATCTGCAAACACACTGGCCTATAATTAATACATAAGGAGCATGTGCTAATTGGATAGAAAACGTTGTTCAAGAAGGTGTTGTGAGCTTGATCTATAATCAGATTTTGAGATGGGTATTGAAGTTTGTCTTTTATACACAGGAAATCAAGAAGTGAGGTCTCATGGTACAGTGTCTCAGACTCAAAACATATATCTTATTTTACTGCAATTCTTTCTAGAACAGAAGCTTTGCTACTAGAAGTAATATTAAGCACAGGGCTATAAATGTAACATAACACCTAACAAACCTAAGAGCCATGACAATTATTCAAAATCCATTAGCATGTATGATAAATATACATCATCATATTTAGAAAAACAGAATTTTAATACAAAATTTCTGGAATCTCCCTTCCACCTCATTCAGACTCCAAATGACTCTACTTGAGCAAACACTGCTACTACTATTAGTCATGTCAGCATTTTTGAGGCTAGAGTCATATAACTTAGAGAAAAGCAACAGCCCAATTCTGAGAACTACCTTAAGCTATCTTAAATTTGCCTTTAACAAAACAGGTAAATCTGCTATATTAAAGTGAGAGTGATTGTGAAAAAACGTATGTAGTTATAAAATGACTCAAATATTCCTTATTCATAGAACTCCTACCTAAAGCTGTCAGACCACATTTGTTCTGTTTCAGGAGGTGGGTATTTTGCTTGTCATGTAGATGAGAAGAAACAGGGACAGGAGGTCTGGGCGATTTCCTTGCTATCACAGAGAATAGGAATGAACACCATCAGTACTGAGTCAGCATTTATCCAGCAGTGATGGAAAAATCGAAATATGGCTTCCTTGAGGACAAGAGATGGACACTGGCAGGACAGGCAGATTAGGGATTAGGGATTGAGTTAGAGAAAAGTCCCTGGGAGAAGGCTGGGTGAGGATATTTGCTCTTTGGAAGAATAATTTTCCCTTCTCCCTCCACAGTTTACATTTTGAATAATGAAAAAAGATCAGCTATTCAGGTGGTATTTCCATCTCTTCTGTTTTAAGTCACACCCATTTCCTGGCCTCTTTTATTTAAAGCTGACTACTGTGTGCTCAGCAAGGTGACTGTAGTTTTGTATTCTCCACTTTTTCTGGAAAAAGTTGAATCCATGAATTTTATGTTTAGAATTTCACATTAAAATCCCCTCATAGGAAAATAAAGAAAAAGAAAATGTCTAACACTGAAAACAAAAGAAAGAAAGCTGGTTGCTGAATGGTGTCGGAATTCTTCCCCACAAACCCTGACACTCCACTCTTTCCTAAATCCTCTAATCATAAAGAATCACTTGAGTTTTTCATCATCCACAATGAAGAATGGTATTTGAGTATAACTGAAACAACCATTAATTACCTTTACACATTTAATTTATGGTACCTGAATTTTCACAAATAACTTTTATTTAAAGTAATATAATGTATTTTATCCAAGAGAGTTTTAACAAATGACAAACTATCACTGTAAAACTAAATGCTGCCCTCCTATTGTGCAAATTCTTCTGTAACCCTTGACTGATTACAAGCTCAGCTTCACAGCAGATTCATTAGCAGTGCTTATTTAAGAGGAATATTCTATTAACATAAAGACCACATTTTTCTTACATTCCAATTTCAGATGCCTTGCTTTATTCGATATGTTCCGCTGAAATCACAGCAAGAGGATGTACTCCATTATACTAATGATTTTGCTTTTGATAATCAAAAGATTAACAGGAGCAATCAAAAAAAATTTGAATCAACTCAGGAATGCAATATTATCACACATATACAAAACTGTTTTAATCTATTTTAAATTATGTTACTGAACACTTAATAGACTGAATACAGACAAACCAGTTCAGAACAAATATGACACTGAAATCATAAACTCTTTCTGAAGATAGCAGGTTTTAATCTTGGTGCCATACAGAAATTTATTTTCAATATTGCAGGACAAAAATGTCTTTTTACAACTCAAATCATCAACATATAGATGAAAGCAATTCATGTGATCCTAACTTTTCTTTGAAATTTCTAAGCAAGGTGGTCAAACCTAGGAGGCAAGGGGAAAGATGATTAAGTTTCCTGGAGAATGGATCTGTACAAGGGCCTGAATCGTCAGTGCAGTCATAAGTGATCTGGAAAAGGAGGTGATTTGGGAGGTGGCAAGATTTACTGAATATAAATTAGAATTATTCAGTGTGGTTAAAAGCAAACCTGTCTGCAAAAATTCTCATAATTTTGAATGTCTAGGTAATAAAATGGCAGATTAAGTTCTGTCTAGATAAATGCAAAGTACATGTGAAGAAGGCAATCCTAATTATACCTGAAGAACATCAGACTGCGTGCAAGCTGTTAGCACTCTGGAAAGAGAACCTAGTTGCACAGTAGGCAGTTCTGTGCAAATGTCATGCTGATGTTCAGTAGTGAGAACGGAAAAAGCAAATAGCATGAGGGCAAGTCTTGAGTGAATCAGAAACATCATTATATGGTTGTGCTCATAATGCACCTGAATCTTGAAGGCTGTGGGTACCTTGTCAATATTGTGATATACCATCTGAAATTAATATACATCTGAGTAGAAGGGTACTAACCAAGACCACCAGATGATCACGTGTGGATCATTAGATGACAGATGACGAGGGCAAAAGAGAGTAATCCAAAGAGGGCCAACCCCGACTATAAAGTCAGTAGCACCCTAGGGAAATGAATAGGTGTAATCACCATTTCTTCTCACATAAAGAACTATGGCACATACAATGATGGTCTCAAGGCTCAAAAACAGAAAAGGAAATACTCATGTAGCTCAACCATAGGACTTACTGGCACAGGAAGCTTCTGATCATAAAATTTTGCATGGCTTCAAAGAATGAGCCAACAGTTTACATTGCTTCGTTAAACGCAACGGTATGCTTTCTCTACAACACTGCTGTACTACAGACACCTGGAGCCCCAGCTGAGGCTTTATCACAGTATGTCTGTTGTCTTACATACCTGCCTCAGCTTCTTCTACTGGTAACTGCAGAGAGAGGACATTTTGTCAAAGTAATATTTAGTCTGACGTGATACAACCATTTTATATTCATTGAAAGCAGTTAGTGGGAGAAGATGTCTTCAATATAACACATGGACGCACAACAATTTATTTTTTCATATGGCATGATTTTGTGACTTTCATGAAGTTTGCTGTCTTCTGAACAATTCTTACAGCACAACTAACACAAGACTTGGCAAGGACTTCTTGCCTCTTTTCACACCAGCTGAAATTAGAAGCTGGCAAGAAATGTAAATAACCTAACTGTGCTCTGAGGAGCTCTGAACTGCAAGCAGGAATAAAAAAATGAGAAGAAACAAATTAGAATAAAGACAATGCTTTATTATTGTGGCAGAGAAATACAATAGCTAATACATAAGCACAATGTAATTTCCATTGCAAGCTCTGAAATCATTGTAATATCTGTTATTTACTGATGTAATAAAAAAGGAAAGTTTTTAATACATATACACAAAAGCCCAAAGCAAACTACTTTATTATTGCAAGACTGTCACATATTAAAAGTTTGAATGCAAATGGTGCTTTTTAAATTAACACAATTTTTCTTTGAGCCTTAAGAATGATTTCTCCCATTTAACAGAGAAGACATGGAATTTAATCCTCCATTCACTCTTGCTTTTCCTGAATCCACAGTAGCACTAAATTGTCGACCAATTTATCTAAACTGGACTTTTAATAAATATAGAAGTAAGATGAACAGGAATTATTCCTGGTCTTCCTTCATCCTGCTCTTTAGAGTTTAGCTCTCCTAAAGATGAAGATTTATTCACTATTTCCAGTGACTTCAAGGGGCATTTCGTCCATATGAAGAACACATGTAAAATCCACCATGTTTGAGAAGATACTGTTTGGCTGAAGAGCAATAAACTGAGTATCTTAATCAAAGGAAGAGTTAAAAAAAATTAAATAACTCAGGTAACTACAGGCACGTTAGGATGTCCTGTATAATAAAATGCAACACTATGTTATGGACAATCATAAGTTTCTGGACAAGAAAACAGATTTCAGTAAGTCATTTGGTATGGCGCTATGAGAAAAACTGCCAGTCTGGTGAGGTAAGGATTAAGACTGGAATAAGAAATGTGCATGAACTGGATAACTGAGAAGCAGTAATCAGCTATGTTTAAATGGGGCGCTATCAGTTTGGAGGGAAGTCATTACAGAAGCTTCTGAGGAACAATATCATACCTAGTGACAATGACATAAAATCTGGGACACTACTCACGACACAAATTTGAGGACACCATGAAGAAACAAGAGAAGACACCTCACAAGAAGAGTCAGAGAACTGGGAGAAGCAATACTGAAGTTCAGTTGTTATAATAATACAACACATAATCCTACACCTGTGGTTTTAAGAGGTAGGTGACTATTTTACGAAAGTTGAATTTTAAACTGGAAATAACTGACAAGGACAACATAAGAATATTAGCAGACAGTAAGGTGACATGGAAAGATTATGAAACATCAGTGTGATTCCTCCACAGAAAAGAAAAACAAGATTTTGTGTTGCATCAGTCAGATTATTTCTGAAAGACACAGAAGACTATTTCACATAATTCTGAATCTGCATCTTTATCAAATGTGTGGGACCAAATCACTGCAAAAGAGATTTGACAGGACCAGAAACTATCCTATGAGAAGGTTAATGTTATTTGGCTTGTTTAACCTTTCAAAATGAAGGATAAGAATCATATTGTCTCTAAATACATTAAGTAAATAAGACAGAGATAACAAAAGCAAACTAGCCTGAGGTTTACCTGGGCAGGAAATTACACGAAAATTTTCACATGTCAGAAGAAGAGTTTAGATCAGATTTTCAATAGAAGTAATGAATACAATTCAATCAGGTTATAATAAACTAGATTGCTTATGAGTAGGGGAGTCAACGACTTGAAAGATCCATTCAATTTTTCCTAATGATAGAGTGTTCATTTTTTAGTAGGAATTAATTACATATTATTAGTTGGCAGCAGCCCACCTTCCACCTTTGTTTGTACCAACAGACATTACATTGAAAATACCTAACATATTCTTTGTATTCACAGTCCTCAGCCGACAGTAGTTCCTTATGTTTCCATTTAGTATAACACCTAACAAACCAGCTTTATATCTGTAAAAATGACAATATATAACTTCATAACACAACCATTTGTCTACAGTTTATAATGCATCTGAGTAACAAAGTTGTGAAGCTTTTTGCCACAAAACCAGACCAAGGATCCATGTTTCACTATTCAAATTATTGTAAGGGATTAAAACCTGCTGCTATCTTTATATTGTGCCACCACTTTAGCATATGATGCACCCAGAAGCAACAGGGAAAACTGGACTGTAATTATAATCTATGAGTGACAGTAAAATGCCAGGTATACAAGAGTTATGTCATGCTGCACACTGAAATAAATGCATAACCGCTAATTCTTCCCAGAGAAATAAATTTGAGCCAACATAGCCACAGGAGAAAGCTTGAATACTATTCTGTTTCACACATCATTAACAGACACGTTAAATAACTTAAGTACCAGAATCAACAGTCTTCCTGTTGACATCATTCCTAAGATGAACAAAACTCAATGTATTGATTCCAACTCTGGTACATCTGGGTTAGTAAGCAGAAAAACTACAAGCACATACAACAAATTCAATTAATAGTTTCCACAGCATTAGAAAAGTTCACTCAATAGAAAGGGATCTTACTTCTTATTTACAGATTAGCTAGTTATGATATGTAGTGATCAAAAAAAAAAAAGAGCTAAATTTTTTTAGACTCTTTAGAAGTAGAACTATACATTAATTATTTATAACTCTTCTGCTGGCCCTCACTTTAATAAGATTAATAAATAAAGGTTAATAGCAAACACTTTTGGAGCATTTTTTCCCACCTCCTTTCTCACATTAGTTAGGCCATTGCACTGAAATCAGCTCAGCATGCTGTAAGCCAAGTGATACTAAGAAAAGCTAAAATAAAGTGCTCATGAAACAGTGCTGCTCTGTTAATATTAGTAGACTTTTCTGACATCTCATCTCTTTATAGTTTTACACTAAAAAACTCCACTTGAAATCTCAAAGTTTTCCTGCAATGTAGGACAGACAATACAAGGACGTATAAAGTCATACTGTTATGTGTATGATTCTAACTATCCTTCTGCTATAGGGATACCAAGAACACAACGTAATAAAATCCAACAAATCTGTACAGGTAAAATAAGCATATGTCAGAAAAAGGATGGTAAATAATTGAACTTTTGTAATTTAGCTTATAAATAGACAAATTAAATGGCACTGATACACAAGTACAGCAGCATACATGCAAGAAAACAGCAAAATAATTTAAATTACCCTCTGCATTACCTAACTGGAACAACTGTGGAAAAGGTTGCATTTCAAAAGTCAACAGGTTTAAGAAAACTAGGCTGTTACCCTTTCAGCTTGCTCAGGTTTGGTCTTACTGGTGCCACTAACTTCCTTCTTTGTCACAAACCAGACTTCAGAGTAGGAGCACCACAAGTAATGGGGAAGAGGTGAGGGATTAACAAATTGGTAATACTGCAACAGTGACAATGAACAGCACCTCACCCACTGCCAGTCTTCTTTCCATTGGCATATGAAAGGAAAAAGACTGACTCAGGTGTTTTAATGATGCTGAAGATCTAACTCATTCTCTCTTCTGGATAAAAACCGAGAAGTGATAACAGAGAAGGTATAAGTAATTTTCCTGTTGGGGAATGGCTTAAGAAACAAGGACATGGCTCCCTAGGCATAACTGAACTATGCAGGCAAAGTCATAGTGACCTTGTGCAAGTAGTAAACAACTTTCTGGGCAGGGAGCCAGAGAGAAGAGGGTGTGGAGCAGGGTGTGGAACCTGCAAGGAGACAGAGATGTTACAATGTAGCCTTCTGATATAACCAATTAGATTGTGACACCTATGCATAATTATTGTAGAAAGAGATAAAAGAAGTTGGGTACCCAAATAAAGTTGAAGCTTGCTTACAATTCGTATTGAATTAGTGTCTTGCTTCCTCGGCTCGTCGCATTTTCCTATCATAGTTTAAGCTTTGTGTAATTCAGTGATCTTCAGGCTTGTGGTTGCTCCCACATGCTCACGTTATTGAGGAGAGCTCAGGAGAGGAAAGCACATCCACATTCTCATGGAGTTAGACACTGGCAAGTGCACTGGGACTAGCTACACTTTACAACGTGAGTCTTGGGAGCTGAACATGCCCAACTGGATCTCACCCAGGTTCCTGCCATGCTGCAAAGGCTGCTGCAGATCCCTGTACACTTCCTCTTCCCCTGGGCTCTGCCCCTCGCTCACTGGTGGTGACTGTGCCTCAGGTACTTTGTCAGCTCTCCCAGAAATACGGATTCTGATTTTATTCCTGCAGTAAAGAAAGATGCCTAGTATTTGATTGTTGGAAGATTTAAGAGAATGCTGCCTTGGTTTCTTAGTAGACTGTTACACTTCTGGGAGAAAGCAGAGCTGACAGCTGACTGTTCACTACTTTTCAGTGACTGCTAAAAAAAAAAAAAAAAATCAGATCTGGAAGAACTGTGTCAAAGCTGTTGACTTTGACTGTTTTTTTCTTGTTTGAGCTTCCTGGCAGTTAATATTTATTCCCAATCAATTATTTTTGCTTGGAGTTTTCCTAAAAACAAGATGTCTTTTTAATAGATTGTATACAACTCATAGAATCTCAAGCTGTGTAACATCCTACAGTGGTATCCATATAAATTCAGAAAATACGATTCTTTACATACTGAAATTCTGTCTTCAGACTGTAAATGCTATAATGATTGTTCTAGCATCAACAAGTAGTACAGTAAAATGGTCGCATGACAAATCTTCAAATAATTTGCTGTGATCAAGATTAAGAAAATCAAACTTCATTCCAGATGTTAAGACCTAGATTTCAATGATTTCTAGATATGCAGTATGAGACAGGTGCAGTGTTGATCAATAAGCAGTATTTCACAAATTTTAAAAATATTTCACAACTTTAATTCAGTGTTTTAAAAACAATAATAATAATAATAATAATAATAATAATAATGCACTCTTTCAGCATTTGTATTAAGTTGTTAAAATATTTCATCATTAAAATAGCATATGATTAAAATATGATGGTCTACTAGTTGCCTGTAATCTATATCAACTACACTCTACAAGAAACACTAGCTTTTTTCTGTACTTGCATTATTATTTACAGAATTCATGTTATTTTTTTTTAAAAAAGCATTGCAAAATTTGATCACAGAAGTGATCCATAATCACTTACAGGAAAAGAAAAATACATCTTCAGTATGAGTCACTAAAACTTGCTGGAGGTTCACACACAACACTTATTCAGAGCATTTACAAATATTTCTAACTACAAAACATACACTTTTTTCATATGCCATTGAGAAAAATGCTTAATTGTTAACTTCAAGGAGCAGCAGAAGAGGAAAGTTACTTGGACAACATCTTATCCTTATGCGTAGATCAGTTCTGGAAGGTATTTTACAACCATCACTCCATCATAAAATTAAAACCCAAGTTTTTATGTTAGTAAAAATAATAATAATTTAAGTTTTATCATGATGATGGAATTATTTATTGAAGTGAAAGTTATAGTTTACTACATAATACATGTATTTTTAGGTGTGTAACTATTTTTACTTCTTGGTCTTAAACTGTCCCTTTCTCACTGTGTGACAGATTTGGCAATACACAGGCAAAACCATTAAAATCTATTAAATTATTAGCCTCCAACACTTGCATCAGAAAAAAATAGAAAAAGTCTTTAAAGGTCATAGATTCAGTCAGAAATATCAAATTCTATTCTTTGGATTAAGGAAAAAAGATGAAACGGTGATCTGATGACTATCTTTTCTGAACCATTTCAGTATTTTGTGAAATGAGCTGGTGTATTTATTTAATGATAAAATTTACTAAAACATGGAGCTGTGCATCTGTGCATCTCATCAAAGATCTGAATACTGTAATTATTCTTGTAAGTTCATTAATAGCACAAAAGCTGATTCCACATATATAAATTATATAGAAACTGGGAACTTGATTTTTTGTGTGCTATGTGGATAATATCACATTTGGACTAGCAACATACCCCATTTTACAGGATTACCCCAGAAGGAATTTTTACTGAACAGTTTCCCTTTCATTACACAAAGGTCATGGGCAAGTCCATTATTTTCACGACAAGTTGGGTTTTTCAGGCTTTTGATTTTCTGATCCTATGTTTTATTACAGAGAATTAGTGAACATTTCGTGGCTTGTGACACATGATGTGGATGTCCTCTGGACCCTTGTGCATCAAGCAACTGATACATGTTTGCCTATAAGTGTTGCCAAAATCTTAAGTGAATGCATACTATCCTTTCCATTTTCATGTTCCCAGCAGTGCTCATATACTTATAATTCAGCTCATCCAAAGAGCCCTCCCTCCCACCCCCAAAAAAAAGACTTTCAAAGAAACCCTCCAAATCTTGACAATTAGTATGCTCAATATTTTTTAGCATGGATGTACTCGTCACAGTAAGAAGGTTGAAGCTCTCCACAGAGTTACACCAGAGGGTAGTTTGTTTTATGATTGTACAAAGGTATATGGGACAGTATTTTATAGATACTTGGCCAGAGCTATTCCCGAAAAAATAGCTGTAATGCATGCTTTCTGTTCTTCACTTATAGAGACCGATCTTCTCATACGATGTGTTTGAGAGCCTTCGTTCACCCCGCCCCATTTTACATTAATCAACAGTGGTTGGGGCTGAGGAATTAACATCCTGTAAGGCCTGAGGCCATGCTGCCGGGCCGTGCTTCACTCCATGACTTCGCTCCTACGATACAAATTGTTGATACAAGGACAGAGGCTCGGCACGTGATCTGCACTCCTGTCACATCTCCTTACACGGCAAAGTAACTCCATCCACTCACAACCCTGCCATGTGCAGTGCATGAAATCTCCACTGCTGAATGAAGAATGGGGAGATTTTCTTCTGTGCCTCGATTTTACAGTGCAATATGAAAACTTAATGTTTTTTAGAGCCTTTATGTTTCAAGTACTCTGGGTAATCTTAATACAGTGGGAGAAAACAATTCTATAGAGCAAGAAAAACCATGCCCCCACCTCAGTAACAACACTAGTTATAAACAGTATGAGGTTCTTTCCCATGAAAAATCCTTATGCAGTAGTCATATTTTACAGGGCACAATCCTCCTTACTGGAAGATAATGATCTCTGCAAACTACAACAGCCTGATACAAAGGGTTCCCTGGTATTTATGATTTCCCTTGGAAAATAAATCTAACTGAAGAATCTGCATGCCTGCACCTTACTTAACGTGTTACCCACTACAGAAAATGCACATCTTATATTGCTCTGCAGAGGCTCCAAAGGTCTTCCTTAACTGATTGAACCGTAAGTATTGTTCTGGTTTTGGCCAGGATGGAGCTGACTTTCCTTGGGCTGAGAGGGAGCACAGTTGAAGGGCTGGGTCCTGATTGATCAGTGGGGTATTCCATATCATGTGATGTCAAAGTTCAGCATATAGGCGGGCGTGCGCTCTCTCATGGGGGTTGTTTGTTTTGTTTTCAGTTTCTGGATTGGCTGGGTGGGCTTCTCTGGGGGGTTGAGATTGCTGCTGGGGATGAGCTCTGTACTGGTCGCTGTTCGGTGAGCCACTACTGCGTTTTACCCGTTTTGGACTACTATCATTACTGGTGTTCTTTTGCTAAGTAAATTTTTGTTTTTTAACCTACAAATTTCCAAATTTCTTTTTTGTTCTGCCCCTCCCCTAGTTCACCAGGGGGGGTGGGGGGAGGAAGGGGAAGTAAACAACTGGCCACATTGCAATTTGCTACCGGCTAAGCTCAAACCACAAGTATTCTTAAGTTTGAAATAATTCAGCCATTCAAATGTTGAAGAAAACATTGAGAAAAAGCCACTATAATTTCTGATTCATCTGAAAAAATAATATTAAAAAAAATCAAGCTTCAGGGCTATAAACCCTGAGATCTAAGTGCTGAGGTAAATTGCTTCAAAGTAGAAATGTTTCTCTGTCTCTTTAGTTGGTTACATTTCTAGCGAAATGAAAAGTTCTAAGTGAAAGCAATTATTAGTGTTTAATAATCACAGTATATTTATCATTACAGCCTACAAAAGGGAAATGCTCTGAGGTATTATGTGTCAGTGCAGTCAACTATTGGGACACAAAAGCTTTTTATTTATCTTGTTTGACTGGTTATTACTGTTTGAGGCTAATTTTTGAGCCTAAAATGAAAGCAAAAAATATTTTTTCCAGCTGTTTTTATTGCTTTTTACATCAAGTTTTACCTAATGTTCTGCAGAATCCATTGTGATACAAAAGACAGCAAAAACAAACAGACCTATGATCCCCAAAGTCCACAGTTATTTGGAAACAGCACTTCACATAAAGAATAGGAATGCCTCTGCTGTAACTAGAGGATTTATCTATACAAGCCATGCACCAAAAAAGACCTCCTTTTAAGCTTAGCAATCATAATTATTTATTAACAGCTAATTCATATAAAGTGCCTTTGCACAGCGATAGGCATTCTACCACATCATTCTGTCACCCCCAAACACTTATTTACTGCAAAAACATGAGTTTTGGGAACTTGTGAGGTAATGTTTTTCTAGTGCAACCTGATGCAACTTTGATCTTCAACCCTGAAGCTGATCCTGCTTCTGGACTGGACCAGATGATCTCCAAGGTCTCCTTAACTTAAGATTATTCTATGACTCTACAGTTCTATAGTAATAGGTATTCTGATATTATGAAATATAATTTGAAGAGAAACATGTGTTAGAAATTTCTACTGTACTATCAGTATTATGGAATCTGTAGGTGGCATCCTCCAAAAGTCCTTCACAATAATACAAGCTTTGGGAGACTGGAAAACCTGACAATTCAGAGTATTTTTAACTTAATACATGATCTGTGTTATACAGCACATATGCAGAGGCAAACATTTAGCAGGATTCAAAATGTTTTGGAATAACTCAGCCTTAATGAGATGCTACTGCCTATGTTCATTTATCCTTTCTTCCCTTTATCTTACTCACAGTTAATTTTTTCACCCACCTTTTTTCTTGGGAGTATCTTCTGCAGACTTCTGGAAGGTATTTAGACACAGCAAGAAATAATCATTCTCCTGTGCTTAGTTGACACACCTCCATTGAATCAGGTATCTAAGTCTCTTTTTTTTTGTCTTTTTTTTTTTTTCTCAGTAAATCTAAAACTAAAGTTTATATAGACCTGGAATTATATATCAGAAGCCATATGAGAAGAGTACCATGAAATTCCTGAAGATAAATTACATTGTCTCAACTGTACAGAGCCAGTTAAACAAAATTACACCAATGGCAATTTCATCATCTGAACTTCCATGTAACTTAATGGCTGATAGTTTAGTAGCATGCAGTTGATGCCATGACGGGTGCTGTATAACATATTGTGAAGAATATGGTATTTCTTTTTTGCTAGCAAGACTGTATGCACATCTACCAGATACATGGCAAATGAGGATACTCAGCTTTGTACTGAATACTCAATACTTATTTCTTGGTCAAAGTAGAGGTGTAAAAAGTACTGCCTGAGCATAAAAATCAGTTTACTAAAGTTCTCTGAAAAGCCCATGAAGGTGAGAATAAAGTTAGTAAGAAAAGACATTTTAAAAAGTCAAAAAAAAAGTCAAAAAAGAAAACATCACAAGAGGACAAGGATGCCAACCTATATACCAGGGAGCAGTGAGGACCAATTCACTTAAATGACCAAGCAAGAGCTGGGAAGGTCCGATGCACCGGAATGAATTTCTCAATCAGCAAACATCTTGCGCCATGTAGAAGAATGCAGTGCACCAGCAGATCTCTTCTCTGCTAATAAAATGCTTCTGAACAGCAAAGACAAGGAAGGGAACTGCACACAGGGCTTGCTGTGTCAGAAACCGTGTTTTTCATGTCAACAAGTGAATACTAATGGTGTGTTTCTAACACCACTGCGGTGTAAGTGTTGCCTACACCCATCTCCTCCCACTGGGAAGTTAAGCTGTACCAGGAATGCTCACACAGCAGGAATTAGGAGGTTTAGCTACAGGGCACCATGAGAAATAAGTACCAGGTTCATGAAAAAGGCAGCTTTTCTAATACTGAAGGGTTGCTAGACAGAGTATCAACCTGAAAGGGGCCTGTGACTGCTAGTCAGAGCAGTGCTGGTCCCTGGCTGAAATGCTAGGAGATTAAAGTTTGCTGTACTCTGTGGCCTGCAACCAACCAGAAGGGAGTTGGTCCCAAGTTTCTCAAAATGGACTTTGTCCAGATGTCTGATCTGAACAGATCTGCAAAAGAAGAAATATAACAGAATGCTGTATTTGCTTTTGCTGTTGCTTGTCTGATTATTTCTAGAAACATTTTCTTGTCAGTATAGGCACATATGAAGTGTTTCATATCTGAAAATATTCATAACTCATAATAACAAATCATATTAATAATATAAAAAAGTAATTCAAGCACTGAAATGAGAAAAATTGTTTAAAAAGTCATTGAGGTCCTCAGGAAAAAAATGAAATTGGCTGGAAAAAATCTGGTAACTCTGTCTGTATTTCAACACAATCCATAATTATGCATCTAGAATTTTATTTCTCTTGAAGCACAGGCATGCAGCTTGTTCTCTACTGTTCACCAATTTACTTTATTCTTTTACTTTAACAAGTTATCACTCTACTGCAAATATACTTCAGAAAACTGCTGGTTTTACCCTTTAAAGAAGATTTTAAAGCCTTTAATTATCAGAAGAAAAGTCAATAAATGCTTACATAACCAAGTAAGTACAGATTTCCATTCCAGCATGATCAGATAATGTTGAAATTATGTATGAAGAACAGCATCTGTAACTTCCATTAACACCATGAATTCTGTGTTTAAATATTTCATCAATCAAACAAATCAACTGTCTGAATATGTTAATTTGTTTACATTAGTGCCTAAACACCTACCAATAAAAAAAAGTGTAGGAAAACACCTGGCATCAGATGTCTTTGTTTATTCACAATTATCAATATTTCACAAATAATTGAAGTACTTCAATTCCCCAGTCCATTAGCCTCATTTAGATAGATTTTCCACTCAAAATAAAGAAAGGCCAAGCATTAGAAAGAGACATATGTCACTGAAAAAAGCCTAGCCTAGCACTGATGCTTGGTTGTATCATTAAAGATGGAAAGTAAGAATTCAATCTGCAGCATCCATTTTAAATTACACTCAGCCAGGCAGCATCAGATAAAAAATCCTTGCTTATCTTTTATGTAAGTGCTAGTCTAAGGACAGAGGCAAAAATGTGAGATAGAGGTAATATATGTTTTTAAAACTAACTAGCATAAAAGGACATGCTTCCAGAGGAAGACAACTTTAAGAGACCTAAAAAGCTGCCTGGAAGCTTTTTGGACACCTTAGATATTCAACTAGTTTCCTTACTTCAAGCTCAGGCCATGATGTTTGGATTTCTGTTTTCTGGTAATAAATGCAACATATTGACAAAATCTCCTGTATCAAAACAAATAAAGGATGATGGAAATTGGCAACCTAAAAAGAGAAACAGATCAGGACTAGGGTGTACCTAAGACAAACAGGCAATCTCATAAAAATCAGCATTTGTAGCAGAGCACTGACTTTGTGTTTAAAACTCTAAAGGCATTAAATTTATTTGATTTGCTTTGAAGCCTGCATGTTCATTCAAACTGCCTTCAAAGTCTGGCATCTTGCAAAACCTACTGGTTGGAGTAGGTGTTCAGTTATGGACATGCTGGAGCAGAGGAGTCCTGAAAGACAGTATCCAGAGGGAAAGAACCCAACAAACCCCACCCCCACAAACCATAACAAAATTTTTAAATCTGGCAGAAGCTACAGCCCTTTCTGCACACCTTTGTCTGGATATGAGACCATGAATGTCATCCCATTTCATGTGATTTCAGTATATCTAGGCTTGACAGACAAATGACAGATGACAAAAACACTGAAGTGTGTTTATGCACTCAGATATGACTTTATTTATTTATATACATGTCTATGGAAGTTGTTTGGGAGACTTAGAGCTATGATAAAGGGCTGCCCACAGCAGGAAATACTGCTGACTAATAATCTTGACCTTTCTTATACAGTTGAAAAAACAGGCATAAATTTTATCATTACAGCAAGCCACTGAGCAATGCCTCATTTAGGGTGCATGAGTTTTAAGAGGGAGGAAATCTTTCTTCTTCCACTTGTCTTTGGCCATGTTACAGGGTTTGCCTGCTGTGTCCAGGCCTTTGTTATACTTTTAGGCTCACCTTTGGGTATGCAGGTGTGAATACAGTATTCAGTGAGACGTGACACCTTATCATCAAGAGAAAGGAGATTTACAGAGCCCTCTTCTGCAGAGCTAAATCTAGGTTCCCCTCTTTGCTCACTCCACTGATGGTGGGGCTTTGTATTTCCATCAAGCAGAGGTGCCTGCGTGCAGGGGCAGGTCACTGAGTTTTGCACTGGAAGCAGAGCCCTGAAGATAACTGGATGTAAAACCTGCCTCCAGCCAGACTTTTCTAACGCTAGGAATATTAACTTTACAGAGGAAACATACTGTCATGCAACTACACTAACACAGGAATAATTTACAAATAATAGATAATGGAAATTAGACAAGTCTTTTTTACTAGGACAAAAGATAGAAAATGAGCAGCTGTAAAATGAAGAAATGGAAAACGTATGTGTGTGATAAAGTACCTAGGGGAGCCAGGGCTTCTTAACATTACTAAAGCTCAGAACTTAGCATGAAGCTAAGGCAAAATGCATACAGTAAGACTTTCTGTCATGCTTCTCAATTTCCTTGACATAAAAGCTGTTCAGCATTCTGCATACTTGATAGCTTGCATAATAGGCCAGATTTAATATCATTTTGATTTAATTTTCCTACACTTCCAATACATTGAGTCATTACTCAGCTGAGGAAGCAAACAGCATAATCTCCTTGTCAACGTCAATTTCCCTTCTTGCTCTGTCAGATAAATAAAAAAAAAGTGTTCAAATTAAGATTTTACTTTTTATGGTGTAATCAAGGAGATTAATTATATTTCCAGCTGATTTTATTAACATTAAAGCTTATGATAAATTATCACAGAATCATCTTGGTTGGAAAAGACCTTGAAGATCATCCAGTGCAACCATTAACCCAACACTGACAGTTCCCAACTACACCAGATCCCTCAGCGCTACTCTTAAACACCTCCAGAGATGGGAACTCCACCACTGCCCTGCACAGCCCATTCCAATGCCTAACAACCCGTTCTGTAAAGAAATGCTTCCTAATATCCAGTCTAAACCTTCCTGGCATAACTTGAGGCCATTCCCTCTTGTCCTATCACTTGTTACTTGGTTAAAGAGACTCATCCCC
>MU001486.1:130723-141646 GCA_010365825.1 Otus sunia
TAGACCTCCTGATTTCCACCCTGCATAGCCTCACAGCATCTTTGTAATCACTGTGAGTGGCTAGCCCCTTCTTCCAAAGGCCGTAAACTGTCCTTTTCTCCCTGAGTTCCAGCCAAAGCTCCCTGTTCAGCCAGGGTGGTCTTCTCTGCCACCGGATTCTTTCACAGCACCTGGGGACCGCCTGCTCCTGAGCCATTAAGAGTTATTAACTGCCCTTGAGCTAAACATCCCATTAAAATAACATAAGCATGGCAGGATGTCTGTTACAATGTTTTTCTTAGAAAAAATCCTTATTATAATGCATCATACTTTTCCACAGGCATAGCTGCATTTTCTGACTGGATGGGATGAAAATACAGCATTTATTACCATGAATGTATTCTTAGAACATAACTGAGAATTAGTTTTACGCTAAACATAAACAAAATCCAAGTTTACTGAGTTATATGCTTCATGGGACTGGAGATGTTGCATTGAACAGTGACTTCATCGTCCCAGTATTATAAAATATCCTTAACAAGATACTTCATTGCCAGATTTCTGAATTGGGAAGTGCTGCTGATCAGTGAAAAGAAAAAGTCTCCCAGCTACGGAGTGCTAATTTAAACTCCATTTTATACTGCCTAATGTCTTTATGGCTGAAAGCGTTACTGTTTTAAGACACATTTGAAGATTTATGTTATGACCCTCCTAATGGGAATTACAAATTTAAGTCATAGAATTAAAAGTAATTTTTTTCATGTAGTAGAAGACCTTCACATTCATTGGCTCTTCAGTAATAAACTCTAGCAATTTTCTTACAGATCACAAAAGCATGTCTATCTTGGCAATTAAGTCATTAAGTGAGTTAATCGTGTGTCTTCTGCAACATTATATCACGTCATTCTGTTTTATACCAAATCTATCATAGTATAATCAAATATACAGAAAGCAGTTCTAGAAATGCTTATCATAAAGATTTAGAACAAAACAAAACAAAAAGGCTGACAAATGGGGAAGTGCGACAGGGTACAGCAAGTGGCCAGGATTGATATATTTGGAGAAATACTTAAGAGAAGCAAATTGCTGGTGAAAACAGTTCAGAAAAAAAAAAGAAATTACTTAAGATTTTACCAATACAATTGACCTAAATCATTCAGGAATTAATTGGCCCTTGTTTTTATTAAATTTGTGGTTGGCTTGATTTGTGTTTTGAATGGAGGACATAGGGCAAAAGAGAGCAGGGAAAGGAGAGTAAAAATCAAAAAAAAGTGCAATAGTTCATTTTGTCTCTCACTGTAAAATGTTATAATACCTTGAAGGAATGAGATCAGAACTGTAGACATCTGTGGCTATTTCTGGAGGATAACATTACTTTTATTTTTAATAGGATGAATATTAAGAAAATTACTCCTCTGTCAAGGTGGCCAATAGTTCTGTTTTGTAATGACGGAGACACCATATAGGAAGATAAACTCTTCTCACAGAATTTCACTTTATGATCAGCTTGAAAAAACATTACAGAGCTGTTTGAAACCCACATAACAGGATTATTATATATGTTTTCTTGGATGTATACCTACAGGGAGCTATTATTTTTGTTACAATCATGCCTACCAATTCTTATAAAGAGTAAAACAAGACGTTTGTTTAAAATGCTTAAAAGAAATGGGGAAAACCACAAAAAACTTTAGAGAGGGATGATAATAGGAATAAGTTCATTCAAAAACACAGCAACAAAATTATTTTTCCTGTGCTGTGACTAAGACAGAAGTGGAACGTGGGGATGCAAACAGTAAGGCACAAAGTGCATTGACACAAGTTACACTGAGATAGGGTTTAGGAGAATGGGTTGAAATGTCACTGTATCTGTCTCAAAACCAGACAGACTTTGCCTTCTGACAAAAACTATATACTTTAAGGTGCAGATGAGCTCACTCATATATGGAGTTGACAAATCTTATCAAAAAGAAAGAAAGAATGTATGTTTTGGAACTTCCTGCTAATAAGCTAAAATGCACTAAAATTAGGAATTAGAGACAAAATTCGTTATTGTTCCTATTACAATTGCGAATATGCTGAACTGATCAATTGCTGAAAGATTTTAGCAAACAAGCAGAAAATTCACCTATCTTAATTTTGGAAATTAGTTTTGGTCTTTTCTCTTTAGTGTCAGCTGGGTTCTTCAACATTTAAAGTATCTTTCAACATATTTTCCTTACAGATATCACCAACAGGAGATTATTGCAAAAAGAGGTCTAAATATACAGATATGGCACCATTTGAAATTGCAGTGACCTCTTCCACCAAATAGGCTGTTGTATTTAATCTATTTGTAAAAGGAAAAATAATGCTGTTAGTAATTCAGATTTATTCTGTTTTAGACTTACTTAGCCTAGCTATGCAACAGTTGCTATATGTTAATGTATTTCAATCACTACCAGTCTGAATTATAGTTACACTGGCAACAGAACACCTCAACACCACAACAATGAAAAAAACCCCATCTAACTAAAAGCATCTTTCTATATTTACATAATTAGAAATCATGTAAATTGCATCAACACATTTCTATACTTGAATCAAACTGAAAAACTTCCCATTTTACAATTTTATTTTCTCTCATTCAGCTTAAAGAAACTATAGACATATGAACTGGTCCTCACTTCTCTTTCTAAGATAGGTATCCACAAAGTAATTCCTTACCAACTGCTAATTTAAAAATGACCAAATTAGAAGCATTAACACATAATGATATGAAATATATTTTTGTATTTAAAAAAAATTATAAATCGTAATCACTGAATTTTCATGAATTTCCTTCCCAAAAATCCTTCCCATACAAGACTTGGAAGAGAAAGCAAAAGCTGGATTCAGCACACACAGCAAGGAGCATACACAGACAATCATGTTTAATCACTGCTTTAACATGGGCAATTTCTGGCACAGGAGGTATATTTTTGGTGCAGTCTGATCTATTTATTTCATACAGTCGACTTAGTTTAGAAGTATGAGAGGATATAAACAGAACCACTTAAAATACGAAATGACCCACACCTGTTACTTCTTATTAAAGTCTGTTCCTGGAGATACTAGAGTAACAGTTGTATAATACCTCCAAATGCACACAAACATAGGCATATAACTCTGCCTTTAAGGAATTGAAATTCATCTTATTTAATACTTCCCAGGAAGCTGACTCACAGTAGGTTTTTTTAAGTTACTTTAAGTGACTTTTGTTAACCTAGGAAAGCCACAGGCCTCTGCTTTTGCTGGCCTCAGAAGTCATCACTTAGAATTTGAAAAAGCCTTCAGTTTTAAAAAGATAAGTATAACAACTCAGCAAACACCAAAAAATAAGACAACTTTAACATAATAAGTTCAGAGAAACAGTGGATCAGCATTTCTCAGTTGAAACAAATACTACATTTGTCTTGGACACCAGTCATATCCACCAAAACTAAGAAGGCAGGGTTCACTAAGGTATTCATTTTCTGTAAATAGGCTAGAATGTATGCTAAAGGAAGATTTGTATTTTAAGATACAAATTGAACTGGTTTTATACTTGATTCCTTTCCTATTTATCACCTCCCATTCCTCCATAGGCTAGTAACATGACTAGTTTAACTGATACTGTCTGCCAAACAGCTTTACTCCTGACTATAACTAAACACAGAAGATGAGAAGTAATATATTAATTGTTAATGTAATGTCATTAGTCTTTGAAAACATTTTCTACATGCTTATTGTATGTACAGGCAACAAATCTGCTTGCCAGTTCTACTACATCTAGGTGTATACAAGACATAGATGTTTATTGTTCTAATTTCAAATAAGCACTATACATTTCTTTTTATAAAGGCTATGAAAGATATCAGTGAAATGCATGAGTAACTTTCCAATTTAGGGTCAGTGAAAATGACGCAGAAGTTACCAATTCAGACATCACAGTAAAGGCTGTTCACCATAATCAAACAAATAGGTTTTCAGAACACTTGACTTTAAATCTCATAATACCAACACTATTCTTCTAACACTGACAGCCACTTGAGAATTACAGTAAGCATGTCAACACCCTCAACACCCTCTTCATTACCTATGCATTTACCTTCCAGAGATAGATTATAAACTCAATAAGCTTGATATCCCCAAGTGAACAAAGCTGCAAAGAATGAGAACCTGAATAAATAGTGTTTGGAAATGTAAGCAGCTAAAATATGCATTTCCCAGAAACACTACACAACATACAACCCAAATTTACAATAATTTCAAGTTTGCAAATTAAGATTGAGAAGTTAGAAAACGCAGGGACTTTAGAAAAATATTAAGTGATTGTATTTTAAAAGGATTAAAACATAAGTCACCTCCCATATTCTGCAAGCAAAAAGATCAGCTATGGTATATCATCCCATTGGAATAAATTATTTCATTTCCTTTCCAACCCTGTCCATACTTCCTCCCACTCACTGCAGTTCTTCCTCAGATGATCTAAGTGATTTTATATTATGATTCTTTTCAAGTTGTATTTAGTTCGAAATTGATGCTGTATTGCGGGCTTGAAGAGGGCTTTTATGTCCAAATTCTATTTTTGACCTATATCAAGTAGGTCTAATAAACAGTAACATGTCTCTCTCCACACCTTTTCTCAAAAGCACTGATGCAATGAAAGAATTAAGCCTGACCAGTTTCTGAGTGTAGGAGATTTCAATGCCTCTGTACTAAATTCTGGATGCAATTTTCCTGTTCCTTGCCGAGAAACAAAAATTAAAAACAAGTACCTGCTATCCCATCCATACTACATAAATAATTGCTCGTGTCCAATTTTGGACTTCACAGGAAAGCTCGGGATCAAAGGTATGGGACATGGCAGCCTAGGGCTGGAAGAATAGAGAGTTCAAAGCACAAAGGCTCAAGCCTGGGCCAGAAATAGCCAGGTAAGGCCATTTTGATGCCTTGCTGCTACTATTAGATCATTTTGGTCTCCTAGATGCTCAGTACAGGCTTCATCCTGGCTTTAGCTATTGCTGAACAAAAAGGAGTGTGTAAATGAGAACTCCTGCTGTCAGCTCCACAAGGTGCATGCTTTGAAGCCTACAGGCTCCTCTGTCTCTGTCCCTATCAGTAGCTGTAATCACTCCTAGTGTATTTTCTCCTTAAAGCCTTGGTCCTGGCCAGTGCTCCTCTGCCAGTTGCAGTCTCCACTCCACTGTTCCCTTCCTATCCGCATTCCCACGCGATTTTGAGTCCTCCACCACTCCTCACTGCCACACAAGTGTGTTTCTATTTCACGGCCTCAGGTCACTACGCTGGCATGCTTTGGTGGGATGATGAGTAATCTTTTAGCAGGCAGGAACTATCAGATGGCAAAACATCCTTCCAGTAGATGATATCTTTGGAGAGTGTCATTGTCTCCATCTTTCCTACAAAACCACAGTCAGTTTGGAGGTAAATTTTCACAGTGATGGTAAGTACACCAGCCTGTTAACTTTTAAGTAGTCACTCCCAAGTATGAATGTGAAGCAATTTGTCAGTAAGAAGGCGTTTCTGCTTTCCTTAATACAGATCAGCAATATAGTTTCCCTAATCTTGTTCTTCAAAGGACAGCAACAGTTTTCACAAAATTTAAACAAATCTGTTTGTGACATTGAGAAATTCAGATCAAATGGTTGAAATCTGGCAAAATTGCAAGTAAAGAAAATAAAGCCCTTTTCTAGGAAGATTTATGCAGGCTGTAATTAGCAGCAGCACAATTAACGTAGGTTACACTCTGTAGAACAGGGGCAGCCTTGGGCTTCTTATACAGAATTAAACTTTCCTTCTGCTCACTAAAGCGAAAGACAAATGTCTTTAATCAGAAGTCCAGGCATGTTTACGTGGTGGATTCTGATTTATCCAAAATTTCCTATCACTTCTATTACTCTAGTATCTGTGCTTGATAAATGAATTTACCTCCTCATGGTTTATGCCTAGATTTGCAGCTGAGTACTAATTTCATTGTGTAAAGATTTTAAATATTTTGCTTAAGATTTAAAAAATTGCTTAAGATTTAAAATATTGGAATTTTTCATTTGTTTTTCATCATTTTACTTACATATGGTTCTCTCTTTTTACATTATTTCTGTATCATCTTTTAACCACAGTCATAGCAGATTTTTTTCCCCATTAATACAAGCAATCGGGCCTGGCACTAACCAAAATTTAGATCAATCTAATGTTCATTTTACATCAGAGATTTTGAAAGTTTTGGTAGGAAAAGACATAATTTATTTCCCTCTATTTGAAAAGTTAATTATTTTTGAAGGAAACTGCTGCTGTATGCTTAGATGAGATTACTTTTTATATTTGTGGCTAGTAAAAAAATTTAAAGTTTAATATTTGCAACTGCTCCTTCAGATTTCCAGTTGTGGAAAACACTGTATTTTACCCAAGGCTCTTCAATATTCTTTTTATCCCCAAAGAATTATTTTATCTGGACATGACACTGCAGCTAACTACAGGCCTCCTCATTTTTGGCCAGGCATTTTTTCAGAGGAGCCATAGTGGGTTTCAGCTGACTTCCTAACTAGTCAAAGGTGCATTGAGTACTGCAGAATCATGAATATGGGGGTACGGCAGGCACCAAATACACAAATCAAGGATTTTTCTTGCAATGTATCACCACAGATTTGAATTATGCTGAAAATGTAGAAGAAAACCCCATAATCTGACAATTAAGAAAAAATGGAAGGGGACCTCTTCGGATTATGGAGCAGATTAAGTTTAAATCCTGAAAGGTCAAAAAATAAAAATAAGAAAGGCAATATTTAATATAGTGTTGTGTGAATATATCCAAAATTGGGAAGAAAAAGTAATGCAAGAAATTCTTTCACAGAATGAATTCCTACATACTATTTTCTTCAGAAGGCAAGATCATGCAGATGATGACTGTTTCTACAACCTTTCAGGAGGATGCGACACAGGGAGACAGGAGCCTGCACTAATAAAAGCCTCAAAGCAGAACTGCAGCACCCCTGTGAGACACCTTCAATGGAAGAGGTCCAACTTACACTTGCAGGCTCAGTAGTGTGTGTACTGTATTTATAGCCTTCTACTCATATGAATGAAATCTTTGCTGATAAAAGCAAAACCACCATCACTGACACTAGCAAAGTGCTTTGCACAGATATTCAACAGCTATGAAAAAAATTACAAGTCAAGCTGATTTTATACTTGGTTATATTTTATTTTAAAACAGATGGGTTTCTTCTTATAGCTTGTAAAGCCAATTTTTATATATATTTTAATTATCACTATTTTATCTGTGCAGTTTAATTACTGATTTATTTCCCTTTTTAGTAAGATATCAATCTCTGTATATTTAATTACCGTCTATAGTGAGGAATGCAAACAACTTCATTTTCTTTATGGAAGTGATGATGCATCTTTTAAAGACAGCACAAATAGGACATGGCATCACAAATAACTAAACAAACATCACAAATGACTAAACAAACTGCAGAGAGTAAGAACTGTAACTGCAGTTCTCTTTACCAGCCCCTATATTTTATCAGCTAATTGTAAAAAACAGTTTTGTTGATGAGACAAAATAACATATATAATTCAGTGTCCAATTCCACCTCATTTTGCATAAAGCTTGCCCAGAATTGCATTACAATTGTCTCTGCAAATCCACAAACTCTATGTTAGAGTCTCTGAAAAAGTCTGTCACTTTTTAATGTAAACACTAAGATACAATTAGTATAATTTCCCGTTAAAACATGGACAGACTCATTCTCATTTTGATGTAATTCTGCACATACAGAGAAACTGACAGCTCTTCCCCTTGAGAATGTGACTGGTTTTGGTAAAGCCATAAAATATGTGGGTCCTGTTATGAATATTCTGAAGATTTTAACACAGCCCTGTCTAAACATCACAGGTGCTTAAATAGTCATAAAGAAATACAGCAACAATAAAGAAATAGTACGATTGATTTAGTTCACAATTCACAGTTGGGAGGTTACATACATGAATATAAAAAATTTAGGAAAATGGTTGTTGAGGTTTGAACTCGGCTGGCAGCCAGACACCACATGTGCGGCTGTTCACTTTCCCCGTCCCTGGTGAAACAGGGAGGGACAAAAAGAAGAGAATTTGTAGGTTGAAAAAAGAGAAGGAATTTACTAAATATAACGAGAACAACAGTAACAATAGTGAGTCCAAAAGAAACAGGTAAAATGCAGCAGTGGCTGACCGAGCGCGGCGACCGCCCCCACAGCAACACGCGGCCGGGCCGGAACCCGAAAATGGCGGTGCCAGAGAAAGCCGTGCCCACCTGTATCCCTGGGTGGGACTTCACATGGGATGAAATACTCCAGTGACAGACCAGGACCCGCCTTCTAGCTGCGCTCCCTCTCAACCCAGGGAAAGTTAACTCCACCCTGGTTGAAACTAGGACAATGGTGTCGTTAACTCCTTAGAACTGATCACCTGGATTAGTAGAACTAGCATGGTTGCTGTAACAGATGAAATATTTTCCAGTATCTTTTTTTTTTTAATCCTGTTTTTTCTACCCGTGAGAAGTTTCCAACCAAATGGAGTGTAAAACATCATAAACTTTTATCACTATGGCTCATAAATCATTTCATCTCCAAGAGAACTGCCAAGAAATAACTACATTTCAATGGTGACATTCTAGTATCAGCAAAATGATGTACAAAGCCTGCAGAAAAGCAGTAGTATTGACACAGGCTAATATGTATATCAATTCAAATTCTGAAAGTCTTAAGAATGCATGTAACTTTTCAACAGGTTAATACAAATGAGATCAATTTTTACCCCAAAAAAGGCATCTTTTACATTTGACCTAGTAATAGTCACACCGATATAATAATGAAGATGGAAGAAAGCAAAAACTATATGCTATCATCCTTCTTAAATAGCAGCTGCATTTAAATTATATCAGACCTGCTGTGAAATATAAGAACTTGCTAACCATTTTATGACAGCTGAAACATTTTATTAGAAAGAGAATCAACTGAGAAGATCCTTTGCTAGGAACTAACAGATTGCACATGTACATCCCTGACCAAGGACACAGGGTTTATGTTAACTAAATTATCCATTTCATTGTAATCATTACCAAGGAAAAATTTCAAAACCATAGTTTGTTGAGCTTGATCTTAATTTTGGTTAAGATCATGCTTTCATACCAGTTAGGTATGCTTTATGGGAGCATTTAGCTCAAGTCATTATACCTCAGTTACTCTCCTTATTTTAGTCCAAGTGAAAGCAGTCATCCTATCAAGCAATACTGAAGCCAGCATGATTGCTTGAGATCTCAAGCACTTTTGTAACTCCAAGTTCCATAGCTCCCTTAAATTACTGTTCAGTTGTCAGCATTGTGTGGGTTTTAGAGTCCCTTTCCACACTGTGACCTGGGCTGCCTGCCATTAGCTTAAATCACCACTTAAATCAAGGATTTTTGTACAGAAAATGGGTAAAAGGCAAGACCAATGATAGTCCACATTCGTTGTCTTGAGTAATGGGGAGAAAGGAGAAAGAGGATTCCTGCGATGATGGGATAAAATGGACCACGTGGTATTAGCAATGGGAATGAACTGCCAGTGGCATTGTGTAGGTATGCTTCTGTGTGAGCCTATGTGCTGCCTGCTGTGGGTTTAACAGCCCAAGCACTGCACTGCCGTGAAGCAGCTGTACCACTTCTCCACCTGGGAGCCACAGGGCTGTAACTGTGAACCTGGCACTGAAGCACACACACCCTGCTTGCCCTGAGCCAGCTTGCCACAGGACCATCTCTGTGTACGGGTTTGTGTCCCACTCAACTTGCAGCTCAAATAATCCAGCCTTCATTAAGTCAAGTGAGAACCCTGCAAGAGAGCTGGGAGCACAGAGAAGATGACCTCTAAGCTAGCTGCACCACCTATATCACACAAGACCATGAACTGCAGCAGTTGAGTCCTGCAGAAGCACTGTTTATTCCAGTAACCATTTTCAATCTGATTTCTGAAGGAATGTAGACAACTAACCCAAGTCCAAAGGTGTTTTTATGTGTATATTAGAACTTACAGGTGTGTTCCTTGTTAGTTGCTGCCTGAGCAATGGAAATGATAGAATCTACTAGCTGAAAAGTGCAAGTGATTCCTCTGATCTTTCTTGTGTGACAACTGGAGAGATGGTTACTCGTGTTCTTATGTGTAGCTGTGTCTACTGCAATTTCCACAGTGTTTGCCAATGGCTTTTAAATGTTTCTTACTTTACTTATAAAGGAGTGTACATACGTATAGCAAGTGAGAATGATAAGCACTATAGGTCCATGCTATCTCACAAATGCAAGGTTTTCAACTAGTTTCACTATCCCATGTCTTTGCCAAAAGAACATTAATTTTTTGTGACTGCATACTCACAGCATTAATATCTGATGAATTCCTACAATCTAGGGAGCTGTTCCTCTGTCCTGGTTTAGCCAGGATAGGGTTAATGTTCCCCAGCAGTGGAGGGGGAGCTTCAGCCGGGTTATTCAGATACCAGGCGGACTCACATCCTGCTGCTGAGGCGACTGGTCGGTTAGCACGTGTGTTATACCATCACTCGCATCTCATTGCTGGTTTGGTAGCTATTTTGCTCTGTTCATTGTTATTACTGTTGTTGTTATTGTTATTGTTGTTGTTTGTTGCGTTGCTGTTGCAGTGTTGTATTAAACCTCTCCGTAACTCAGCCCAGGGCTTTAGATTTCACTCCCTTTCTGGGGGAGGGCCAGCGGCCGCGTGGTCTCAGACCCCGGCAGGGACTAAACCACCACAATTTTGGTGCCCAACGTGGGACTCGAGAAGGCTGAGATAAGGACAAAAGGAGAAGGTTGTTAGAGCAATCTGTTAGGTGTAATTTTTTCTGATTTTATTTGCATTTGTTTGGTAAGAAGCATTTGCAATGCTGACCAATCTG
>MU001486.1:147866-174702 GCA_010365825.1 Otus sunia
TATTTTGCTCTGTTCATTGTTATTACTGTTATTCTCATTGTTATTGTTGCTGTGTGTTGTGTTGCTGTTACACTGTTGTATTAAACCTTCCTTATCCCAGCCCGGGGCTTTGTATTTCACTCCCTTTGTGGGGGAGGGGCAGCGGCCGGGTGGTCTCAGACCCCGGCAGGGACTAAACCACCACACTCTCAAAACAAAAAATCAGGTTATTGGTATGTATATGAAACCCTTCCTTCTGTGTGTACCTCAAGTGACGAGCTCACTGTCTTGTGTACCATCTGTACAATGGTGAGGTGTCTCAGATCAAGTTCTGTAAAAACAGGAGTCTCAGAAGGTGATTGAGCAGAATTATTCCAGATTTTATTGAGACTGTTTTAGTAACTAGTCACAAAGAAACACTGCTTCTATAATGATATCCCAGTAAACCAAATGTTTAACACCTTTTTTCCTCTCAGAAGAGATATGCACTGTATAGCCCACACAGAGAATAACCCGAGACTTACCTGGACTTACTTGCAGCTAAATGTAGGACTAGATTTCCAAATAATGCAGATGACATAAAAATTATATTACCAACACATGCATTAAGTTTATACCAGCAACTATTTTTTTAAGGTGTAATGCCTAGTAGAGTAGCTAATGTGACAGCTTCACATACTACTACATGCATTTCTCTCTCGTTTTTTTCCTACATTTCCCTGTACAGAAGCTAAAATAGTTTCTGCAATTACTGTAGCTTGATCAAAGGTAAAACTTTCAAGAGATAAAATTAGAAAGAGGGAGGAGCATGCAAGTGTGCATGAAATGCTGACATGAAACCCTAAACAAGGGAAGAGGGAATCAATCGTAAAAAGGTTTTGATGTGGTTTTTTTTCTCCAAGATCAGTATTTTATGCCAGGAAAGAAAATAATTCAAAGAATCTGAAACTGTTCCACTCAGAGTAGAAGATAAATATGAGATTTGATTAAGATAAAGCTTTAACATCACATCTGGAAATACTAGATAGTTATGAATCTCATCACAGGTTGTCACTTCCCTGCCTTTGCTTTGACTTGGAATGGCTACTGTAACTGATGCCTTTTAGACAGGCTTTTCTTTTTGCATCTCTTAAAAAACTTAAAAAGAAAGTTGCAATTTAAGATTAAAATTGAAGAGGGGGCATTGTTGTGTGCAACATCAGAACTATTTCGGTTTATTATATAGACTCTGGAAACATCAAGCCAGAAAACCAGAGCTGGTAATCTGCTGGAACAGTATGTTCAACATACAATATGAACCACCAACAATGCTGTAACACATGGTTAAGCCCAAGGTCACAAACATCACTGTTTATAAATTTCTCCCTAACCTAATGAATCCTTGATGGAATATCTCAAAATAAGCACTGCAGGAAGCCTAAGGTACTGGTTACTTTTATTATAAAGTTGGATGGATAAACTTAGAAAACTAAGCACTCTTGAACTTTAAAGGGGATTGGCTTAATACATGCACAGACCATGTTAAGTTGCACAAACACACACATACACATGCAAGTACAAAAAGAGTTTGACTGATGAAAACAGCCCATTTCTTACCAAAACAAAGTCTGCCATTTGAGTTAGATATCTTCAGATATCTTTAGATATTATGGTTAAAACACTGTGCTGTATTTCACTTAGTTCCCTTGTTATAACTATGATGATACCATGTTACTGACAAAAATGGCTTATTATGAAACTTTTTTGCAATACTTTTGTGGGAGCTGATACACAGTGGTATTTCCCTAATGTGATCAAAACATGATTTTATCATCATATTCTTCCACCTCCTCATGCTTCTTCCAAGCTTGTTTTGTAGGTTTCTCACATGCAAAACATTTTAAGAAAAATAAATTTTCTGCAAACTGAATTTTCTTTTCAGCTAAAAGATGGTTGACAGCAACTAATAGTGCTATAACAATATAGCAATCATTATTATTGTATTGCAAATATAAATTGAAATACAGCAATCCTGTTGATTGTATTCACAACACAATTGTTCTTCAATACCCTTACCTGCAAGCACAAAGTAACACAACTTATTTTACAAAACTGTTTTCCTTGTGTTCAGTAGTCCTTTGCTTCAGACATACTTTGCTCCACAGAAAATAATTGTTTTCACGTTAAGGCAAAAAAGAAACACATTTGCTGTTACATTCATCTTCTAACTATTTCCAGTATTAATAAAAAAAATAAATGTAATGGTGACACCAGACTGGAATTCATGTGCTATATTGAAAAACTGATGTAAGGAGCATGCTAAAAATCAGTATCTCGTTACAATATCTCTATTAAGTGTTAGAGTTTGCTACCTTCACTACAGGATAAGGCTTACTTAGGGAGAATTGCTAGTTTATGGTTTGAAGATCCTGTGTGACTATTTCTAGCCTCATACAGAAGAATACCTCACCCTTTGTTTCAGTATTCAGATATACCTAATAGAGGTATTAAATCTAACAGATAAATTACTCTTCAAGCCTGAAAAAATAACATGGCTTAATAAACATTTGGTTTTAACAGCCTAACCGTGGACAGTTGGTTACTGATACTCACAAAATCTCAGAAGGAAACATGCTTGGGGCTTGTTTCTCTCAAATCATAAAATCATTCAAGAGCCACCCCCCCAAAAAAAAAAAGAAAAGAAAAAAAGATGGTCTTATGTCTGCAGGGCCAAACACTGTATATGCCTCTGGCAAATAGGTTGACTTTGTCCAGAGAAACATTAGGGATGAAATCACAGCCCACTTGAAGCACTGGGCAGCAGTGCAATGAAATGATTCTGCAGAGTTTCTGATCACTTGCGCACCTTTTCTTCAGCAAAAATGTCCTGTTTACATGTGAGCAACCACGGGCATACAGGAGCCTGCG
The DNA here is from genome assembly GCA_010365825.1 of Otus sunia. Classification (NCBI taxonomy): domain Eukaryota; kingdom Metazoa; phylum Chordata; class Aves; order Strigiformes; family Strigidae; genus Otus; species Otus sunia. The sequence goes on from MU001486.1 coordinate 150,753, forward strand.
TCCCATTACCTCCTGTTTTACCACCGGCTTTCATCATGAAACTGTAGCAGCACACTCACTGCACTTTAATTAGAATCACCTCCACATATGCGGTGGAATGGAAGAAAAGGGGAATTAATCCTTTCATTACTTTTCTGGATTACTCCAATACTTCTTATGTCATTGTCTGAAAGAAAGCAATCAAAAGCTTTATGACTTGTCTTTTGAAACTCAAATTCCAGTTTTCAAGACAAAACCAATTTCTAAATAAAACATCGCTAGTTTGAAGAGACTCCATTAGAAAAAATGAATAGGAATTGGGAAAAAAATCCTAAGGATTGGTGTTTGTGTCAACTGCCAATTCAAAGTTACATTTATGTTGCAGAGGGAACTTGTTCAATTTTCCTGGTTAGTTTGTTTGCTGCAGTAATTCTGCTCTTCAACTACCTATACCATCAAGATGGGGCACTAAAATAAGCTAATGATGGGCAAATATATTGTTCAGTATAAATCAGTATCTATTTGCAGTGTTCAAACCACAGAAATACTATTCAGAACAGTTTCTGTTATCAGTCTTCCCTCCAAATGTGTTAAACAATACTTTGCAAATACTAGCTCTCCCCAGCTGCTAGTATATTTTTATAGACTCTCATCCTTAGGTAAGGTAAGGAGGTGATGGCTGTCCATTATGGTTGCTAGACTGAAGATAGCTCTTTTACAATTAAAAATGCAGAATTCATAAAACCAAACCCACCACGAGGATATCTGTTCTAGCTGTCATATCCTATTACAGTTCACAAATGCTTTTTCAACACAGAGCAGAATTTAAAGTGTTTGTGCACAGAGTTTCTCAAACATCCTTTAGAATTTATCTGGAAATTTATTTCCATTACAGATAACCACATAGCTTTTAACTGTACTGTAAATAAGATGCTTTATTTCCAGTAACACATCCAGCAGGAAAACACATATAAACATTCTGTATCCACCAAAATGCTTACAAACATCTACCTTCTGCCTTTTCATCCCACAGGACCCTAAAACTGGGTGTCACAAAAAATAGAAAAATAACTAATTGTGTAACACTAACTCCTATGATTAAAAACATATACAGAAAAGGGGCTTCAGTGATTCTGCAAGGGGAAAAAGCCATCACATTGAGCTTAAAACTAAGAAGGTTTTCACTGGAAAGAGAACACTTCAGCTTTTCTCTGCTGACTTTCTAACAGAAGACATCTACTTAAGGTTAGCTTTTTCTGGAGCTACTCTTCAGCACATCTGACTTCCATGTCAAACTTGCTTATGAATTACTAACCTCAAGTTTCTATTAGGGAATACCTTGCAGCTGCGGAATGCTTGCCGAAATACGGAACCTTGCTGCTATGCTAACACATTTTATCATACTCCCTACTGGTCCCCTGTTTCCTTTGTAAAGAGAGTCAGTCATGTCTTTCGTTTGCTTTAGGCAGCAGACCTGATGGCAAAACCCTTGTGGTCCTCAAAAACGTATTACTGCAATATCTATTGTTATAGATGGCCTAATGGGTGCATAGAGTGTTGTCCTTTTTTTTTTTTCATAAACAGGAAAAAAGAGAGTCTTCATAATTTTGAAAAATAGAAGTATTCATCCCAGAAATGTACTGATATAACACTTGTAAAAATAGTGATCTTCCTCTTCGTTGTACCACAGATGTTCATTAAGCAAAGGGAGTAAGAGTGGATAAATAAAAATTAAAGAAATGGCAGTTCAACCACTGCAGTTTGAGGAATTTCTATTCAGTTCCTTATGCCACTACAAAGCTACTGGTGACACTTGAGACAAGTCACTTTGAGTTGTGATGAAAAAACTAAAGGACACAAGCAAGCAAGAAGGCACTAAACAGAGACTTGGGCACTTAAAATCTAAAATCTCATTGAAATTAGTCTTAAAGCTTATGCTAATGCTTGCATACCCAAGGCAATACTTGCAGGTACTTGTCCCAGTCCTGTTGTGCTTGTATGGAGCAGTGCCAACTGAAAAAAGGTATTCAATAAAGTGTCTAAATAACATCAGCAACAACAGGCATCAACTGCAAATATTGATAATCTCTAGATGCATCATGCTATTGATTGGGTGTCACTGAACTGACCCCCAACGATCTGATGAGCTCAAACTCATGCAGGTGTTTCTGCTAAATCCAAACTACCTCCAGGAATGTGAGACTTCTTTTTTGTATCCCTTCCCTGTCTTTCATTGTTTTTCTCTTCCCATTGTGCAGGGATCTTTTTCTTTCTGGCCTCTTCTCTGAAAGTGAGAGGAAAAGGATATTTATGGAAGTAAGAGTAACACACAGCTCCATTCAACAAAGTTTAATTCCCTTCCACCTCCAAAACTTTCCAGAAGAATGCTAAGAGCAGCCTCTCACTAAAAACAGCTCTCTCAAATTAAACAAAATAAAGGAGACTGTAAAAAATGCAAACCTTCCCTAAAACTTTGTGTTTCAAATGCTTTAGTTGTTTCCCTCCTTTCCGTATTTTAATGAAGTGTTTAAGTAGCAATTTTTTGACAGATACAAGCCTCTGTAGCTGAAATCCCAAACCCTGTATGACTGCTCAGTATTTTTCAGTGAGAGGATCAATCACACTTATACAATTGAATTTCTGAGCTCATTTAGTCTACCAGAATTATCATATGTAGAATAAATAATTACTCTTGCAGTGTATTATAGAAAGACTTGTTTAAAAGCACAAGAAATCTGTCAGTTACCACCAGAAATTAATGGGACTTTTCTAATGTGGTAGAAGGGTCTATAAGCCAATGGTTTGAAGTGTACTAAACACTTGGACATGCTTTCACAGTGCATCTGCAGCAGTTGGCATAAGCCAACCTCATACATTGTCTCTAGGTCAGTTTGTCTGACAATATTTAACAAAACAGCCTTTTTTTGGAACAGTGTATTTGACATTTTCTCATGCACCCTTCTAGGTAGTTCTCCCTGTGATTTAATATGCAGTTCCAAGGCCAGCTGTAGCAATCTCCCTGACCATCATGTAATCACGATCACTGACGGTCATCTTGGGAGTGGAGTGAGAACAAGGCAGTGCCACAGGTTTTCAAATCAGATGGTGAAGAACTTTGAAATGCAGCCACATAGCACCTCAAAAGAAGGACATGAGAATATATACCATGATCAATTGTGGAAACGGATCCAGGAACCACTTTTCTGAAACCTGTTAAGATGGTATCTTGAATAGTCTAGTAGGAGAGTCTTCAGCAGCTCCTCCTCATCCCCTCCTCCAGTAGGCTTACAGATATTGAGGTCAGCAAGCACCATTACGGTAATTTACCTTGAGTTTCTGTATTACATATTCCACAACATTTTATGCTGAAATTCCTGAAACAACCCTATAAAATCTGATTAAGTCGCGTCTTTTGAAGACTGTCAATCTTAAAAGATCTGGAGAGAAAAAGCTTACATACATATTCATACATATTCAAATTAATTGCCTTAATTACTAAGCATTGTGCCTTGCTTCTTTCTCTAAATCTATCTTGTTTAAACTTTTGTTTGCTTTCATAGCTTGCAATGCCTTTGGATTAAAAAGTGTTCACCAAACCAAAACATCCTCCCCATGCAACATCTGCAGTATGAAAAGTGATTAAGAATGCCTGGAAAATATAAGATGGAGGTAGTTTTGTGGAATTCCAGTGCTTCAACCCAGAATGACTTAAATATGTATCTTTCAGCAAATTATTTATATATACTTAAAACAATTGAATATGCTGGACATTCTGAGAGTGGGAAGGACACGTGCATAGGTAAAATAAGGGAGAGGAATTTCCTCTGTATACCAGAAGTGTTCAACTTTCTATTTAATTGTTCATACTTGTGGCTATTTCTATTTTTCCCCCTCTCATGAGTATACAATTCACAGTATTTATAGGAGATCCAGCTATACATTATTTTACCATTGAACTGCTCATTTTGTCTGCCTTTTTTACTATATAGAGCAGTAATTTGAAAGGCAGAAAACCAGTCTGAATTTAATGTTGCAGGAGCTTACTAATACAGCTTTAAAGAGGACCCAGAACCAATCAAATCTGAAAAGGGATTACTTGGAAGCAATACAGCACATTTTTAATTTTATCAAAGACCAAGGTTGATTCAGGCAGTATTTTGGTCTTCGGTGTTTTACCATCTTCTGAAGCAATATAAGGAAACAAGCCTCCACATTTTCAAACCAGAAAAAAGGATAAATTTTGATCACTATAAAAAACCCCACAACTGTTCCTGGGTTTCATGAAATCTTTAATCAGACCCTATACATTGCTAAACATCAAATATTTATACAAAATACTGCCTCAGACTTCAAATCTAGGTTAACCAGTAGTGCCCAAATGACAGAATATTAACAGAATGCTATCACTGGCTTCTCAAATAAGCATTATTTTTCTGAGTTTTGACAAGCAACATGCAAGACCTGGCAGCAATATGAAGTGAGGAAAGGGAATGTCAATTGGGGGGGAAGGGAGAGAGGGAGGGAAAAAGGGAGAAAGAGATAAGGGGGGGGGGGGTGAGAGAGGGAACGAGAGAGAGGACAGAAGAATAGAAAGGAAGCAAAGACAGATAGGCATCTGGAACGGAAATTGAAAAAAAGTTAAATGCTTGTTATTCTCAGGCAGAGAAATTAGGCTCAAGAGAAGAGGAAAGAAACGCAGGAGGACAACAGCAATGGGTGAATCTGGAAATATCCTTCAAGACATTCAGAAGAATACATTAATCCACTCCTAGAAAATAGAGTAAGCTGTAAAAAAATGCAAAATCTTGCTCTTGCTAGATAAGGTGACAGGTCTTTTTTTTTTCAGAATATAGCTGGGCCTGATATCTATTTATTTTGAAACTTTGCAATTGTCTTTCAAATATGAAAAAGCACAGTGCCCTATTTTTAGGTTTTCTCAGTGTATAGACAGTATAGAAATTCTAAACATAGCAGCAATATAATCTCTATATATGAAGTAAGTATATTTAAACTGTTAGAATAACTTCCTTTTAAATAGTTCCTATTTCTCCCTAAGATGCTGGTATAAGAAACATGAACTGTCGTTCTATTCTTCCACAGAAAACAACTAGTTTTTCTTCTAAATTCTTAGTATCTTAAGATTCAGAGAAACAGACTATCTTTGAATATTATTACAAAGCAGTACAGGCCAGAATAAAAAAATGTAATTTACAGAGAAAGAACTAGAATATGGAAAACTTTAAGATACTTACAGTTTTGGTTATCTTTTCTTGCCAAGCCAGTACTAGAAGAAATAAAACAATCTGAAAGTTTTATCTAACTAGTATTTTTTGATCATTAGTCTCTTTAGGAATTTCTAGTTTTTAAAGGCCAAAGAAACTCAAGGTTGACCAAATTTGGAAATCACTCCAATAATGTGTAATAAGATTTTGCACTGGTATCTAAGAAGTAAATATCTTTTGATACTCAACCAGCATAAACTTAGCATTGGTATTTCAATAGTCCATACAATTTAGTCCCTTTTCACCTATAGCACCTTCAGCATTAAGTTTTCCATTACAATATATAACTCCAGAAAAAGGTGTCAAAATTTGAATTGCCAGCTTCTGTGAACCTGATTATAGTTGGATATTTCATCGGTAAAATAACCCCTTGTTGCCTCAATTTTATAAAGAAACAGTTAGAAAGGTTTGTGTTATTGTTCTGGAAGAGATTTTTCTGGATTTTCAGTCACAGAAATAACAGGAAAATCAAACTGTCTCTTCTTGGAATTTTGTCTTTAGAAAATTGGATTGACAGAGAAAGACATTTCTGTGTTTTCTGCCTTTAATTGAGACACTTGGATATTCTGAATTTTTAATAAATACATAATTCCTTTAATCTTTTTAAACTGTAACTAAGATTAGCAGGTGTTAAAACAAAATTCAGCTTTAGACATTGTAAATAAAACCTGCTTACTTTTCTCCATCACGTGTTTTTTTCTTAAGTCAAAAGATAACAAATTACAGGGCCCTGACCTTAAAGGAAAAGCTATGGAAAATATAAACTTTTAATGCACAGAACAGGAAAAAGAGAGAGGTTTTGTATATTGCAGGGTGGATAATAGAAGCAAATGAAAGAATTCCTACTCATAAAGTATTTTGCGTATTTTATAAATATCTATTTCCTTATTATAGAAAATTGTATATATAATATATAAAATAGTTTATATGTAATATATAATATATAAAAGTTCTTAGTATGGTTAGTGAAAGAACACCTACAGGAATTTGAACTTCTCTACAAACCCAGCCACAGTGTCTTAATGCTCCAAAGCATCACATAAAATAACAGTAAATGTAAGACTGCTTAAGTAAAATGCACATGCAATGGTGACCACCCATTTCCTTGTAGATCTGCTATCTGCACAGACAAGCAAACCCCGCAGATTCTCACCTTTAGATGTATATAAACTGACATGTTTCTCTCTTCATGTGGTATGGAAACCAGTGAAGAAATCCTGAGATGAAATGAAGTCAGCACGAAAACCTGGCAGTAAGGGAGGGATGACTTCCCTATTTTCTGCACTGGTTTTGAGAAAAGAATGACAGGAGTGCCATAACAAATATACTAACTTCTTAGCTTGGGACCTTCTATTGTATATTTTCTGAACTGTAGATCGTTTGAACCTCAGTCTGGTAAAATGCTTTTCAACCAAAAAAGATGCTGCGATAAATGAAGCAATCTCATTAATTCAAATGTTCTCAGTTTGAAATGCACACTTATTCTGATTTGGAACAATGTGCTCTTAAAAAACTAAACGTTTGTTTCTTTAGGGTTGGGGTTTATTTGGTTTTTTTATGACTGAAAACATTATTGCTACCCAGGGTCTATTTTTATTACTTACTGGATGCCTCTCATATTCCTGTGAGTGCACTAGATTTGAGCAGTTCCTAACTGTACCTAGAACAGAAAGGCTGAACTCTACTGTATCTATTCAATTTTTTTTTTTTTTTTTAACTGCCTTTTAACCTTGTTGCTCACTGCACCTTCACACTCCCTCTTCTATGCTCTTTGTAGCTCAGAGTGGGAACAGTGAAGAGCATAGCACAAATGTCAGCTGCTGCTCATAAACCCAGGGCAACACACTTAAAGAAGGTACCTGTACAAAACCGGATTTACTTCTGTAACTGAAGAACTGTGTTGCTGCTGCCTTTGGGTGATCACAGCCACACAGAGGACCCAAAGGACAGATCTTGCCCTACATTTTCTCTTACATGTCATGTCATCTATTTAGGTCTCATTCCCAAAGTCTCAGATCTCTCCATGCCTTATTTGTTTTATTCTGATCAAACAATAGTTACCTTGTGTTTCAAGTGCCAGTCTGTTCTTTTTTTCTCCTTTATGCTGACAGTTTTAAACCTTTGTTTGATTTTAATTATGTTATCATATTAGCCCACCAGGAAGCGACAGTAACACAGCTGAGTTGTTTAATCTGCTCCTTCAGTTGTTAATATTATTACCCTGTTTATTTCTATTAGTAAAAATATCAGTAGCTACCTCTGCATTCTTTTAATCACCTCTTCTGAGAACTCAGTCTAGTTCTTAAAGTTCTTAAAGGCCGCCAGCCTTCTCACCACTGCACCCAAGTTCCTCAGCCCCACCCTCCCTCACAATTCACTCTATTTTAGTGCCAGCATTGTATTCTCATTTTCTATATTATCATGCATGCTGTCCTCCTGTCTCCTCTCCCATCATTCTTGGAGGTGTTGTGCCGTTGTCATTTTCTTAATTTCACTGCAGAAAGATATCGGAAATGCAATTTAAGTAGGTAACACATCCAAGAGCAAACTGGCAACAAGTAAACCAAGAATGGTCATCCATTTTCATGTGCTAATAAACAGACTAATAGACTAGAATATGAATCAGAGTACACAGTCAAGCTTACAAACCACAGGCCCTTACATACATTCTAGTTAAGCCGTGTATTAAATTCTATATATTATCTTTGGCAAAGAAGTAAGTTTCCAAAAGGCAGGCCCTGATCTGAAGGCATCAACGGGAAGAGCATCTGCTGCGAGCCTCAGTTGTTGATCCAGGAATTAAACAAATTCCTTGTAAAATTTTCAGTTTGAGTTTGTCTGCTTGCATCTTTCAGCCCTTAGTTTTTGTTTTGTTTATTTCGATAAGAAAAAGAACCATTTAGTACAAGTAATTTTTTCACCTCTGTGTTCAAGTACCCAGTCATGTCTCCATCTCTTTCCTATACACTAAACCACTGACCTCCTCTGTTTGCCCCACTGACATTTTCTCAAACTCCTCAGTTTTCTGGTTTTCTTTTGAATTATTCTCAAAATGCAAATTCTATACACCCTCAGGTGACATTCACTGGTTTTCCTGGTGAGCCCACCTCTTTTCTGTTTAATTCTTACTCATTTTAAAATATTTCACTAACTCTGGTGGCCACACTGTGAGCCCAGGTTCAGTGTTTTCTGCTCTGATTCCTGAATGCTGTATGGAGCCGTTTTCAGGGACAAAAAGCATCCTGTCACATTTTATAGGAACCGTTTGCTTTTCATGTTCCTGAAGCACTCACTCTTCACTTGCTTTGGTTAAAAGCATACACTGGACAAACTTACCAACACTTCCCTCTCTTTTAACCTATCTTTCAATTGTGCTTTTCACCATCTGTCTCAGGTCTAGTAGAAAATGCAGTTCCTAGAAACAACTGCTCATGATCCCTCCCAGTTGACAAATATTTTATAGATTGATACACTGTTAATTGTATCTTAATGGCTTTAACATGTACTCTCTTCCTAGCATACAATGTTTTTAAGAATAATTACGCTAAGCAGTATTAAACAGCTAACAAAAATAGTTAGTTCTACATAGTTTATTAAGCAAACCTGAATCGCATCAAGGGATGCAACCAATTCTGGATGACAGTTTTTATTTTCCATATAACGGTTCTGATTAACATTAACTACATTCTTCATTTTTAACTCTAACTTATTTTTCTTCCAGAAATTACAACTAATAGTGGACTACTGAATTTACAAGATGTTAATCTGATTCCAAAAATGAATTTACAGAAACAAGGTTTGGAAGAAGTGAAATCCATGATGAAGGAGAAAAAAGGGACTTAGAGCCGCCAGTGTGTGGGCCTGCAGAATCCCTCTGAAACAGAGTACAGAACAAGCTACCTTCAAGCCATTTCCTTTATGTTACCAAAATTTGAAATGAATTTGATCTGAAAAGGACACAGGGCACATGATTCCCAAGTGTCATTCCACAACACAAGGACAAAGCGAGACAATCTTTCTAGGGACGTGCAGAGAGGAAATCACCAGCAACATATAAGAAAGTTACCTGGCAACAGCAAAACAGCTGTCCCAGTGTATGACAGGCACGATATGATCTAATACAGTAAAACATTTCATAAAGTTATTAATTTAAAAAAAAGTGAGGTCTTACCACACCATTATTTCAATTGCATGCCTAATGGCATCTTTTTTTCTTTTTCTTTTTTTTTTTCCTTAAAAGAGAGACATGAAAGTCCTGATAAAAAAATTCAAATGAAAATCACTCTTTTTCATCTCAGCCAAAGTTTCTCCCTCTCCTTATCCCCCTTAAGTACAGAATCCACCTACAAGGTTACAGGAAATACTGAGAACATTGAGATTGTCTCAAGCACAGTAATCTCTTACTTTTTGCTGAAGAACTATCACAAAATATCTAGGTCAGAGAATCATAAAGACAAGACCAAACAGAATGGTCACAACCTGAGAGAAGATAATATGCATTTTGTGGACTGCAATAGTGAAACCTCCAAAGTGAACAAAGTTTCTTCTGTCTGAATATAACCGACTGAGGCCAGCAGCCAATAGTCTAACTATGCTTTTACAGTAAATTACATAATTTCACAGCTGCAGATCCTATTACCAGATGACATCATATTTTTGAGCTAATGCTTGAAACTCCTGGCTGAAATCTACTATTGTGAGCATACTACCAAAAAGTCTATAACTAAAGTATGTCCAGAAATCGTATGCTGAATTTTACAGTTCATCATTAAATTCACTGACTACTATAAAATAGTAAAATATAATCAAGTAATCATAATGAAGTACTAGAGTGAGATATGTGCTACCTGGAAAATAAAAAGAAACAAACCACTATAAATACAGTTAGTGCTTGCTGCATATGTTAGTCGGGAGAAGACGGAAAAGCCAACTGCTTTTTTAAAATAAATTACACTGTAATTACAACAAAACGGGAATATATATTAATGAAATGCATGGAATATATTCATCAGATAATCTCTTATCAGAAAAGTGTGACTCAAAAGATAATGTGTAGATAAATCTCCTCGGGTTTAAAACTCAGGATAATTGATCTCCTCTGGATCTAACTTCCAGAGGTGTCAGTATCCAACAAGGACAAAGGCATAAATATACTCTAACACACATTTCAAAATATTTTATTTCTTTTTCAGAGACTATGGCAACAAATAATTCTGTCTTTTCCCCCCAATGATTTAGTTTTCTGCACTGATTACTTTTCAGTCTCAGTAAAAACTATTAATTTGACTGTTTCATCCAGATTTGTTTCAAGAGAATTTAATCTTTACATAATCAGATGCTTTTCTGCATTGGTCAGATTTCAGATTCTAAAAGACTAGGTTATATCCTAACCTTTTAAACTTCCTAACCTTTCAACAATCCAAGTGTACTAAAAATATTTAACTATAACAGTATAGCTAATGTGGTAAGAAAGCACAGAGAAAGAGCTGCTGATTTTATGGTAGCATCATAAGGCACCAGAGATTCAAATCTCAAAGAGGAAAAAAATACACATGACCTTCTTTTACATTGTTTCTTTTCCAGAAACAAGAGCTCCCAAAATCCTAAATGTATAAATATATATATAGGAGTACTTTAGCCATAGAATTACAATACATAGCATCACTGTAAGAGGAATGAGATCGGCTTTTTTGCTCAATGTCAAACCCATCACATCTGCTTTGTTGTCAATATACATGATGAGTATGATACCCATCACTTATACAAAAATGAATTATTTCACAAGTAGATGATCTAAGCAAACAGAAATTTCATAAACATAGAGACCACATAATATTTGTGGCATATACAGTTCCCCTAGATAATTCCTGGTGCAACAGATAAGCAGCTTATCCCATGTGTTTTTAATTTCTCCACTCTCAGGTACAAATTAGTTGATTTCAGAGCAAGGAGTAGATATTCACATAGATAATTGAAGTGGTTTAAAGAGCATGTAACATCCTCCCACCCTACACATGATGTGTCTATGACATTAAATACATCTGCCAACTGTATGTCACAGCATAGGGGATGCTTAGTTAAACTCCTGTAATCCTACTGTTACTCTGCTTTTTCAGGTATCTGTCACTCACAGCTCTCCTGCCTCACCGTTTCATTCATCCTGGCAGGCAGCTCTGCAGGAATGACCCACCGCTGCTGTGTCTGCAGATCCTGGCAGTAGATGACAACATGCTCTAACAATACATAGGCAGCAAGCACTGACTCTTTCAGTGTGCTCTCTACATGCTTCTCAGCCAAAAACCAGTCAGGATATGGAAGTTTCAATTATTTAAATGAACTAAAATAACAAACAAGAGACAAAATGAGGTCTCGATCTGCCTTCTCCAAGATGCAAAGGCCTTCCAGTGCAAAGTAGAGGTCCAACTCACTGAAAACAGAGAGCTCAATAAATTAACATCAATAATTTAGTTAGTTAATATTAACAACAATTAGTTTAAGCTATTAAAAACACTGTAAAAGAATCTCAAAAAGATAGGCTTACAGAGTGCTTTAGAGATAGTAATTAGCCTTAATAGGATTATTAGTAATGATATTGGTGGAGAAAATCCTAATAATACCCATCCCACAGCTAGAATACACGAAACCCTATAGATCAATTTATAACCTGTATGTTGATGTAAAAAAGGTTTATTATTGCCCAGATTTAAGCACAGAATCAAGCATACCTTCATACCTTCTTGATCTTTTCTCCCCCAATCCACTGAGGCAGGGGAGTGAGTGAGCAGCTGGTGGGTCCTTAGCAAGGCTAACCAACTACAATGCTTAACAAGCAGCTTTCAGTTTTACAAAGGCAACTACCAGAGCAATAGTGTCCAAACACTATTTTGGCATGAAAAACTTCTACAGTCCAGACACAACAATATATTTCATCACAAGGCCTGTTCATGACCTAATTTTCTCTGAAGAGAGCTGCCAGGATACATATCGACAAGAACACTGAGCCAGTAAGCTGAAAGCAAGCTCGAATCCAGAATTCTAGACTGCACCAGCACAAAACTCTTTCTGAATGTACCCTAGGTTTAATAAGCTACGTAAGACTGTGGCCAACAGCTATATCTGGGCGAAGATTTAGATTTCTCCCAACATAATTAAAACAAAGTACAACCCACTGAGTACCTGGCTTAGTGGACAAATGATAATGCAACATTCAATTTAGGATGACAGAATAAATTGAATCTAATTAGTAAAAAATGTAGCTGATATATTCAGTCTACATGTTTTTCAATACGCTTTTTGAGTGATGGCTGATGTTCTCATCTTGAAGATATGCAAACCTATAGAGCATTCTTCAGAGACAGAATTCAATGACACAAAGTGACAGATAAAGAACCAGCAGTTCCTTAGTTCCTCTAGAAAACAGCTTTTTACTCAGCCAAGCTTCAGCAGTATTGGTATTTTAACACCTCCAAAACAGTAGAAAAGAAAAATCCTCTAATGGTTATATGCATTCAGTGCTCTAGACCTAATAAAACAACTGGTGCATAATGGCCATCAAAGGATTTAAAAAAACCCTGCCAAACCAACAGCAAACCACCCTAGAAACATGCCATACTCTTTTTCTTTCCAACACAGCATAGCTGTATATTGCCTGGACCTAATCTGATCATAGAGCGTATGAAGATACCAGGATGAAATGCAGAGTTTGGGAGGGGTACACAGCCTCTTCATTTTTAATAGTTTTTTTCTTTTAATATAAGCCTAAAGCAGACAGCAGCTAGGTCCAAATATCAGGTTTCACCTTTCTTCTCAAGATGCTATAGTCAATGTACATCAGAAAGCATTAACAAAATCACATAGGCCAGTAGGAACAGAATGATGACAAGGTCCTTTGTATTTGTTGTAAACAGAAAGTCATAACAAAGGATGCAAATGAGAACAGTAGTACACATCCACAAGAGGAGATGATGGAGAAACAGAAGAGGTTATACAGACATGGTATCAAAAGGAGAAGAAATGCCAATATGTAACATGAGCTCAATGCATCATCATTCCTCTTTATCACTACCAAAAGTCACTGTCTAATCTTTTCATAGACTGGAAAGGGAACAAGAAAGCAACAAGCAATTTGGAGATCCAGGTGAAATCATCTACTTCTTCCATAATACTGATAATACTGTTTTGCAACAAATCTTTCAAAAGCCTAAATGTGAAAGAGTAGAAAACGCTTTCTACAGAAAGCATCAGAAATCCTAACTGAGAGAGACATTCCTTAAGACTTTTTCACTACTTCAGAAAAGACCAAGGAGAAACATGCTGTTTGATGCAAAAAGATGTTCCTTGTCTCCACAGTGGACTGAGCAAGTATTAATATTTAAACTGCAGCATGAGAGAGGAAGGGAGAAAAAAGGTAGTGAAAGGAACCTTGGTTAATACTGACTTCCTATGGGATGTCCCTCAGAGAAGGTTTCTAAAAAGACTTAAGCAAAAATTTATCTGGAATAACATAGGAATTGATCCTGCAAGCACAAACTAAGTGATCTTGTCAGATCTGCACAAGCCTGATTTTTCCAAGACTTAATGTTAAGAGATTCCTCTATGAAGGCCAATAGCAGTGAATATAAGTGATGATTGCCTCTCATGGAGAAAGAGATAATACATAGAATCCTTGTTGCTTATTTAAGAAAACAACAAAAGAAAAGTATTTTTTTATCTTAGTCTATTCATAGCCTAAGATGCTGTTGCTTTTACAGATACAGCTTTCAGAAGACAGATCACATGTGGTATGCTGATCATCATGTTGAAATAAAGCTAAAGGGATCTAAAAAAATATTCTGAAACATATTTGGTATGGTGACACCTTACCTTGGAATATTATCTTCAGTTCTGGGCATATTTGTTAATGAAGATATCACCAATCTACGGAAGTTGGGGAAAGCACAAAACCAGTTCATTCTGGAAACATGATATAGCTGGAGAAAACAGAAAGAACTCAAAGAGAATGAGCAAAAATAAGGTAGCAACTTTCAGGTATTAAATCACTATCAAGAATGTAGTTATGAACTTCTCCTCATGTCTGTTGGGCCTCCAGGGAAAGAATATGAGGAATGGGATTTAATTTGCAGCAAGGATATTTTGCTCACACATTAGAAACAGGCCTTTTAGCTATACATACAGTGGATAGTATGACATCATTAAGCAGGGTATGTCCTACCTGGGAGACTCTGAAGAACACATTTCTATTCTTAAATTTATATAAGTAAACTTAAGCAGGCCTCAGTGACCTGAATCAGTTGAGTCAGATGATCTTCACGCAGTTATATTTCTGTGTGTCTAAATATCCCTGAAAAAGTTAGACCCACATGTTAAATTCAGTCATTAAAAATATATGTACCCATATCAGAAGGAACAAATCAGAAATTAAATATATTTTAAACAGGTTAAAAAATGATCCTTTGTAAAAATGTCTGAGGAGTCATGAAATAATTTATATACAGAAACATCTACTTTTATACAGATACAGTTTTACAAAAACTTCTGAATTTTAAATAGTATCAACAATAGTTAAAAACCAAAATCAAAACAAACCCCCCCAAACCTGTGAATGATTGGTATAAGATCTGAGTAGGACCATCATTATCTGGAAAAATAATGTATCCTTTCTGGAGGACTTGCAGTAACCTTGGAGTTTTCTAAATTGCTCAAACCCAATACTCAGCAATAAAAGAATTATTCTAACTCAATGGCTATACTTTGTTTGACTCTAGTATACAAAGATGGGTCAAAACATTCATGATTTCCTCAGAAGAATGCCTTTCGTGTACTAATTGAGAAGTCCTGTATCTACTCTTGAAACTATCAAAGCTTTTATACATGTCAGGCAGAACAAAGTCTCTCCCCTTAAATTTGTCCTCCTGAAGACCACTATAAACTTCTTGCTCAGAGGCACTAAAGTTTATTTCATAACTCCCATGGCTTTTTTAATCCTGTTTACTGACTGCTTTGTAAAAAGGAGAAATGCAAAGTTTTCTTTTTAAAAGGACAAGGACAGACAACAAGTGGCAACTCATTCATAATCAATTGGCAAAAAGGCATTAACACTACATTGCCTAGAAGAGCTCAAGCTCTCCAGCATGTAGGCAGCAGCCATATGTTTCAACACATTTCTGCCGGTAAGACGTCAGAGGGCTGAAAAGAACCAATACAATTTCAAGGACAAGCAGCAACCTTCCAGGGATTGAGATTACACCTCGTCAGAGCTCTTTGCAGGTCATGTTCAGAGAGGTACTGTTAAATTCAATTTGGGTGGGGAAAAACATGTCCACTTGAACATGCATACCTAGAAATCCCACCTCTGAAATCAGCACTACAGTCTCTCTGTTTCATTAATTTCTCCACTCTTCTCCAGTGCCACTGTCACTCTAATTCAGGGTTCATAATGACACACTGTTCTGAGTTTCTTCCACACAGCTCTTTTATGAACAGTTTGTCAATGAATAAAAGTTTCAGCCATTTTATCCATATTTTCAGGGTGATGTTACAATGTCATAATGTGATTGTCTCTCACCATGGAACATGCAATGTTCAAATCATTCCTTTATGTGCTTTGGTTAATCAATGACCAACAACTACAAACAAGATCTTGGGCATTTTAATAGGTATTCTAATAAAACTTTCATTTCAGTAGTAGGTTGTGGTCAAACACAACAGGCAGAATTTTAAGAACTAAAAGGACAGGGATAGAGAAAATAGAAACTGTCACTATCCTCATCAGTGAGTGCTCTTCTAGCCTTCCTTTAGTTATAAATTTAGAAAAGGAGATAGCAGAATGGAAGAGAAGGGGAACACACAACAGGTAGGAAGGGAGGAGATGAATGAGCAAAGTAGTTATAAGGAATGTGAATGAAGAAAACATGGAAAAAGGAAAAAAAAAACCACCACAGGAATTACTAGCAGAGGATTCTGCCATTCATGAATAAAATACATATGGCATAAGGTACCTAGAAGAAGCTGGATCACAAAGTCAAGGATATTATACTGTCTTTATGAAAACTCAGGTAGTCAAAGCCAAACCTTCTGTGATCACAAGAAAAGTGAAATAAAAATCCATGACTATAAATAAGAATGTAGGTTTTAAATATGATTTTAAAATAAAACATATTAAAAAATTGCTCAGTGACATTATTCTTATATAATGACTAGAATATTTACTGAAGACTAAGTCTTTTGGAATAGAAAGAGGACAGCTGTTTAAAAATACTCTGAAGACAAATTATTATTTCTTGTATCTGTGTAAACTTTTTGATCACTTATTCACTCTAATATCTTATAAAATTGAGTAAGCAATGCTGAGGGTACTGCTTTCATACTATTCCTTCTTACTAGTCTTGTTCTCTCTTTTTTTGAATGTAAGTTTAGTCACTCTCCTGTTTCTTTCTCATTGCAAACTGTTCTTCCCACTCTCCTCTACCCTGCTTTCAGCTCAGAACTGTATTTGCTGCCTCACTACTTTTTTTCCTAAACCCAAACCATTATTCCCTTCTTACAACACATAGAGTTATATTCGACATATAAAAGGTAACAAAGCAGGAAAGGAAAGAAATATAATTCTGAAGTTGAAACACTGAGCATCATCCACTTGAATATTTGTCAGTTAATAGATTAAGTAATAAGAGCTTCCCCCTTATATAAAAATTTATGCACCATTCAGTTAATCCTTTTCATCAGTCTGGGCTTGGGTATTAAGTTTCAATCACATCAGCAACTGCAAATTTGAAGAAAAACAGTGGTTGTGTTGACTACTCATCTGAAGAGCTACTCATCTAAAGCCCCTGCTGCCTGAATCTAAACACAGGGCAGGCACCCAGCTAGCATGTGGGTGTGCAGCATGCTAGCCCAGCAGATGGGCTGCAGGGAGAGTCTGACAGCAGAACATTTATCATGTGTGTTTGCAGAGCTGGTTTTGAGCAAAAAGTCTTGACTATGCCTTTTAACCAGTATTTCTTATTGAATGCACAACTTCACATACATGCTGCAAACTCTACAAGCAGGAAAGCTTGTTTCTTGGTGCTTCTGCAGGGTGAAATGCGCATCAGGGAGCAATATCCCTATATTGACATTCTGAAACATATAGATTTACTGTTTGAGTGGGCTAAGAAAGGTCCTGTCTCAGACGTGTCTTTGTCTTGTTGATGTTTAACTATATATATATGCACATTTCCATGGCTAATGTGACCTACAGCCCTGAAGGTAATCTGGATTTACACCTAACTAAAATATTGTTTTCACTGGCATGGTTACTGTCAGAGGACACATCTCACTGGCTCATTCATCTGAGATGGGAATGGATTCAGACTGCATTACACACTCCACTTTTTAAAGAAACAGATGGTTTATGTAAAAGTAAATTTTAACAGTTTGGCTAAAAGTAGAACCTTAAATTTCTAAAAATACTAACAGGAATTCAGCCTACCCAAATAAATTCCTTATTAACAGAGGCTAAATGAAACTGAACTACACTACAACCAAATTAAACATTTGTAAAGGAACTTCCATGAGCTTAACTTAAACTGGTTTAACCAACTTAAATCACTTTAACTACAAACACCACTAGGCCTCATATTTCTTACCCTCTCACGATTTCAGTAGAAATGTATACACACACTGAACTTTGGCAGCAGTTCAGCTCTGCACCACACAAGGAAGAGTGACAGCTACAGGAAAGGGCCACATACTACAAAGATGCCAGACCTTGCCATTCTTTAGGTCTAAGAGAAGATTTGTGAAACAGCAGTAATAAATTTTGCCAGTATTGCCAAATTTGTCTAATGCAGTATGGCTTGGAAGTCACTTAAATAGCATCAATCACTGGTGCATTCCATGTCATGTGACGTCATGCTCAGTGTATAGGTGGACATAGGCACTCTCTGATGCAACGTTTTCTGTTTTCTGGTGCGGTCTGGTAGCTGCTGCGGGGGGGCGGGGGGGGTAAGGCGGTCGCCGCTGCTGCATTTTACCCATTTTTTTGGACTCACTATTGTTCTCTTGTTATACTTAGTAAATTCTTTCTTTTTATTCAACCTACAAATTCTCTTCTTTTTGTCCCTCCCCTGTTTCACCGGGGAGGGGGGACGTGAACGGCTGCCCACATGGTGTCTGCCTGCTGACTGAGTTCAAACCTCAACAGTAAGGAAGGGAAAAAGCATTTGGCTCTGGAAGACAAACATTTCGATTGTTTAAATGAAGAACCTAATTTAGCCTCCCTGCCTGAATCACCTCAAAAAGATGGAGGCATCTTTTTCCATTCAGTGTAGAAAGAATCCAAGAAGATGGACTGATGACGCTGATATGCAGTAAGCTGCTATGTAGACTCATAAGTATGTGTCCACAAAATTACCATCTATACCTCTCCATCTTAGAAGGTGTTAACTCTTTGCTTATTAAGCCTATCCTTCTGCACTTTTTAAAGAACAAAAGGAACATAAGCCATTGTTTTAAAGTGTTCACCTAAAAGATCACACTACTTAAAACTTGCATTGCACCATTAATCGCACTGATTTATTTGGCCTCCAGTATCAACTCACTTTTAAACTTCACAGCTAAGTAAGATACACATAAAAAATAAGAGACCAATATGTGGATAATAAGAGGTAGCTTGCATGTAGCATTTAGAGATACTATATTTAAAAGTCGTATCTTGACAGGAAATAAGTTACCATGAAGACCTCAAATACTGAAAGCAATTAAATATTGATATAAAAATTAGTAGGAATGGAAAGCTATTAATGAAGATTAGATTCACAAGATCACATGGGAAGACACTGAAAATTAGTCTGGAACTGTTCACAGGAAAATAACACTGTCTGTAGTAAAATTTTAAGGTGTTACCTATACTCCAAAGTATGTCTCTGCCCAGCTATAAGGCATCTAAAGGATTTAATTAGCAAGCAAGAAAAATTGGAGAATAAGTTATACACAGATTTCTAGTTATATATATATATTTAATGCTAAATTCAGTAAGTTATTTCTTCTCCTCTAGTATAATATGCAGCTGCAACTCCTGTTATCACCCTTCTGGCTCAGAAGGAAACTATTTTTCTTTCATTAAAAAGTAATTAATAAATAAACAATAACAAATAATAGTAATGAGAATTTTTAAAAGGCCTTTCATGATATCAGCATATTTTACTAATTAATCAGTTTTAAGTAGGTGCCCCAGACAAAGCAAATTTTATGAAAGAGTATGAAAGAGAATAGTTTTACTGCTTTGGCAAGACAGATTAAGAAGATGGTACAGGAGAAAATGTTGCAAAGAGCTGCTGAGACACTGGATTTTGTGTGTCCAAGAAAAGTTTTTGGTTTACAGAAAACAGAAAATTAAACATGTCAATAAGTAACATAACATCAAGAATAAATGGGATAAAATAAATATCACTTTAAAAGAGTAATTTTTTTGCCGTCTTCCACTTTGCATCACTAATAACAGAATTTTCTCTCTTCTGTGTAGATTTCAACATGTAGTTTACAGCATCAGAAAATGAAAGTTTAGGTTTCTTTTAAAAATTTAGTATTTTATTATGTAGGATGTTTTTCAAGGGAAGGCTGTTGTAAACCAATCTGACTCCAGTACATTCAGCTGAAGAAAAGAAGAAACAGACTACGCACTATATATTGTAACAATTTATAGTTCCTAAAGCCAATTGAGACTCTTCCCAGCATGTGTCTTCAGCTTCCTTCCGCTCCCCCCGCCCCCCCTTAAGTACTTAATAAACGAGCAGTGACTCTTTCAGAGCTGCACCCAAACACACTAAGTCTGAAATGTAGCTTTTACCTCAGGCAATTTAGGTAAGGCTATTATGACTATGCTATCTTAGAATCATTTAGCAAGCAACTGCTGCCTGAACTTTTAGAGGAATTAATTCAAAATGTTTTTTCTAAGTGATCGTAAATCCTCTGACTTTCACTTGCTAGCTCCAGCTGCCCTTCTATGTTACCATGAGCTGCAGAGAAAGGGGACTTGTTTGACCTAAGTGTAAAGATAGCAGATCCTGCTTTCCACATTTAGGATCAAACAAAGCTAAAATTAAAACAATGATGATCACTCTGGTCTCAGCACTATCTAAATTTACATAGAGATGAGAACTCATTTTAAGCACCAACAGCTCCCATTAAGGCTGATGTATAAATTCTGCTTTCTGACATGCTGAGGACTGCACCTCAGAGAAGCTTCACTTCAGGGAGAAAACAGGCAGATGGAGGCAAGCAACTTGTGTCCTATTCTTCTACTGATAAACATGTCTTCCTTCTGGAGGACAAAGAAGTTTTAGCTCTTTTTCTGAAAGAAGCCCAACTTCTTTGAAACAGTCCATGCTATACCTTTTGGTTGGTACGTCACCAGAATTCATCAGTTTGGCATCACAGGGTTATAGAGGGGAAAAAAAAAAAGAAGTAAAATCAATTAACTAGTTTACAAAAAAACCCTAGTTCTTCTAGGTCAAGAATACAAGGTCCCCAGGCATTCTGTGTATGATCACCTTCTAAATGACACCAGTATTTTTGGAAAAGCAGAAATACTGTTTTGTGGATGAACATTCACAGGAAAATACAATGTTGTAGTTTAATGTTTTGTGCTGGTATTTTAACTATACATGTTAGTTACACTCTTTTTTCCCCACAATAAAAATTAATTCTAAATATTTTGAATCTACAGACCTGTAAAACTGCACCATTTGTTGCACAGATCAGCATGATTTATTCAGAAGGATGACACACAGTGCTCTGATAAACCAATTTCAGCTTCCAATCTGTGGACAATCCCATTACTCAAAGAGCCGCCCTCTGGTGTCTATAGATACAGGAGTAGGCATGGAGAGTGTCTGGTCTGCTGCTACTTGGCTTTTGCACAGCTGAGAAGTGTCCAAGAGCAGGCTTTGTGCTTTGCTCAAGCCACTGAAGCTACTCTGCTGCCACATCGCTTGTTCTGCACCACAACTCTACCCACCTGCCGCTGTCTCTGTGCTTTGCTTCTGGCTGCAGCATTACACCATCTAAAATCCAGACTGGTCTTAGCAGGCAAATTCACACCATGGAAACACTAAGCATAACTTAACTCTCCTTTTTTTTTCAAGCTTTCAGTCAATGGGAAAGCTTGTGGCAATGGCACAGAAATAACCAGCTGAAAATTACTCAACATAAAGCTCGTATTGGCTGTGTGATACAGGACAATGTATTATATTCGACTTACAGGCTTGTCGGACCTAAAAAGTAATATGCCATGATTTGGCCTGGTAATTAAAATGCCTTTAGAAGAAGAAAAGTATGTTCATGCTGAGCTAGCTCTGAAGTTCAGGCTGTCACCTCAGGGTGACAGCATTCACAGGCAGAAGTTTGTACCTGCAACTGTTATAAGGATGACTAATGAGTGAAGACAGTAATTATCAGTACATTGTGTAGTGGGGCAAAACTGTGTTACACATGTCAGATATTTAGAATCTAAATATTCATATAAGAACACATACTTTGTGAAAAACAAATCATAAACAGATTTAGAGGCCAAAGTGAAAATCTATTCCATCAGAAGAGTGATGATGCAGTAAGTGGCCATAACTAGAAGATTCACTTTAAAGCACACTCTTCCCACAATTAAAATGCCAACTGGAGGGGAATGGGAGTGTGTTTTTATATGTCAACAATCAGTGGTTTGGTATTAATCATAGACATGTAATCAAGATTTGTTACCATGGAAAGATTTTTCCCACAATTTTAGGCTTATTGTAGATCTTCCAGGCTTGTCCCACAGACCAAAGCATGTATTTAAATCGCAGTTACTTCTATAGCTATTTCAGATATTAAAGAAAGCTCAACATTTTCATTTTAATGTCTCTAAATACAGAATAAATGCATCCCAGGGAATTACTATTAGCCTGCTTTTCTTAAAAGGAACAGCAAGTGGACAACAACGCAATTGGATCTGCATACAATTACTGAAATTGTCTGTTTATTATGATAACTAATTATATATTGATATAATCTATTCATACCTAAATATACAACAGAATGTCCACTACTCTGTTATTGAAGTTGCCTACCTGAAATTCATACCACTTTATCCTGCTAAAATATGAAATTATTGAAAATCATTAATCAGGAATTGCTCTAAAATGAGGCATTAAAAGTATCAAGTTTCTCATGTGCGTAGCTCATTGAAGTATAAAAACTGAACATCCATTTCAGAGAGAAGAGATCCCTCAAGGAAATGCCAACCACAGGAATACCCTGAATTGCTGGTTGCAACAAATTGCAGAAGATACTGAGAGAAAAAACAGGCCTTAGTTTCCATGCACAGAAAGCTAATTTGATTGAGCTAATTTTCCAGTGGTGGAGAGCTCAGGTGAAAGTTTTGTAGCTGGTTTGTGTGTGGATGCGTGTCCATGTGCATGGGCATAAACTGGCAGCAGAAGAGGACGCTACTGCCCAAGAGAACAGTACAGGGTAGTCATTATCAAGACTTCTCTGTGTTGCATGGTGCCCAGATAAATCAATTCTAAAAACCTATGTAACACAGTTCCTACAGACAAGCCTTGGTTGTTCTTTCCATAGACTATAATGTGTTTTCACAGCAAACAACAAACAACACTGCACCTGACAGGCAGTTCTCAGTAAGAACTTTGCCAATCCCAAGCTTGGAGGGATGGGCTGTGTCAGCTCAAGCTGAACCCGGAAAGAGCCATGCAGGAGACAGCCACAAGGTGCTTTACACAGAATTGATCAATTTTTCTGTTCTCAAACACCTAACAGCTATTTCCATCTTGTTTTGGATGCTGAAAAACTTATACCATTCTTGTTTTGTGCAGTAGTACTCTCTTAAACCTCCACTGCACCATGCTGTCACTGTGTGTCACCATCACCACTAAAACAGAATAAAAATGATTTATTTTAGGAAGTTGTGTAAAGTTCCACTCCTCATGGGCTCCCCTATACCTAAGGTAAGAGCCTTGCACTGTTAGAGTCAAAGTGCACTTCCAGTGCCCTGTGAGGCTGCAACAAACATGCTATCAATCATTTTTGAACAAATCAAATTTAATACTGAAGTAACCACATAAAACCTAGAAGTTTCCATAACAATCTCCCCACCAGTAATCTCCTACCCAGGTGTCATCACCTTGAAATCTTCCACAGATGTGCTCCAGCTCTATGAGGGTCATTGTAGCTGATGTAGTTTGAAAGTGGTAGTTTATAATTTGTCAAACAAATCTTTCATGTAAAGTAGCTGAAGAGTTTGGAAGAGTATGTTGGGCAATCTGTAAGTAAATGGTGCTAAACATGATCATCAAGTTCACATCCATCACTACTAGAATGTCAACAAAATGCAGACAAACACTTCAGCTATCAAAGTGGCAGCTCTAGATGTAACTAATATAATGTAAATGAAAAATACTTAATTGTCTTCAGAAAATACAGATTGCACTGATCTTTCAAAAAAGCCCCAAACCCACACCTTATGCTGGAGAGCTTGACTGTTGTTTGAGCTAAAACAACAGTAAAATATTGCAGTATTCAGTGTATGACAAAATCCTCTCACATGAAAGGACAAATGGTATAAATAGGAAACTACTTGATAATAAATACTGGACTGGCATGTTTATGTTGACAGACGGCATTTCTGCCAGCAAATGTTTACATATAGCAATGAA
>MU001486.1:174966-186612 GCA_010365825.1 Otus sunia
CCCTTCGGGGGGGGGGGGGGGGGGGGGGGGGGGGGGGGGAAGGATAAAAAGGATGGAGTGCTTCAATTTTAAAGTGTTACTTAAAACACCGGTCATGTCCTCACCTACCCCCTACCAATCACATCCCAGAATATTGCATTGAAAGGAATTGTAGCCACGAAACTGTGAGAGAACATGGTTTGGTATCAGTGTTATACTGAAGAAACTGTATGTTAAGATTGACCATCATACATCAATTCCCACTTGTGGAGGTTTGAACTCGGCCGGCAGCCAGACACCACGTGGCCAGCCGTCACCTTCACCACAAAAAGAAGAGAATTCGTAGGTTGAATAAAAAGAAAGAATTTACTAAATATATCAAGAGAATAACAGTAACAATAATGAGTCCAAAAAGAAAACGGGTAAAGCAGAGAGAGCGACAGAGAGAGATAGAGAGACACTGAGACACAGAGAGCGAGACAGAAACAGAGACACAGAGAGAGAGAGAGACAAACAGAGACGGAAAGACCACCCACCTAACTCCCTGGACATGACATCACATGGTATGAAATACTCCAATGAAAATTAACTCCATCCTGGTGAAACCAGGACACCACTGCAAGTCTGAAAATCTGCAAAAGTAGCTATTGCATGCAGCATGGTCTTCAGTCTCTCCTAAACCACAGAATTATTTGTTGGTTTTGTGATCCCCACTCCTTTCATGGTGTGCTGGGCCAGTGTGTATTTAGTCCAGCACAGTGGCTTCAAGCATCACTACTGCTGTAGTAAAGCCCTTAAAATTTAATAACTTCCAGTTTTTGCAAAGAAAGGGAAAATATTCATTCATCAACACAGTTGTATTAATCCAATGACATCATTCACAGTACCAAACTAGAATTCTTTATTTCTTTATTCAGATTTGCCATTTGGCATTTCTGACACCTGAAAATATTTTTTAAATTCCATACAAGAGATATTTGCCATGTATTATTTTAATCAACAATTCCATATTTCTACAGAGGTTGACTTTTGAACATTTGTTAAATTTATTTACAGTGAATCTTCTCTCGTTCTGTTTTCAACACAGAACATAATCATTAGACTTCTTAAGTGGCATTCAGAAATAATAGACAGAAAACCCCTTATTACTATTGTGACTTTTATACATAACATGGAAGTGTAAAAGAAGGATTCCTTAAGGGTTATTCTACTTGCCTGATGTCTACCTTCCTGAGATTGTACAAGGATTTTACACATAGCAAGAAACTGTACTTAAAACTCGTGTTTTGGAAGCTTTATTTCACTGTATGTTCTATTTTACTGGTAGATGACCCTATAAATCAAGCTTATTGCTTTTTCTAGTAGTCTGTAATAAAATCAATTATTTTTGTGGACCGGAATTTTGGTCATTTATAACAATAGTACAATCTATGTACTACTACTATACAATACATTGTAGCATGCAAAATATTCTTGAGAATGTATTCTCTAAAAAGGTTTTGGAAACCTTAAAAATTAATATAAAACTGGAGAAGAAATTTCAGTGACTTTCAGAAACTTCAATGACTTTAGTATGCTGAATTATATAAAGGCAAGTTTTCCAAAGACTACTCCAGCAAAATTCTGAGAAATAAAACAACTGCAAGATAACATTGCACTACGCAATTAAGATGCCCAAAGTGTCTGTAATGGCATAATCATGGCTTTAAACAAAACAAGCATTTCAAGCAATCAGCTAGTGAGGTAGGTATTAGGGAGAAATTAAACATTTGGTTATAATGAATATAAAGCAACTGTGAATTTACATAACTGATTTTGAACACAATAGAAATACGGTGTAGTATAGAATTCTGATATAATCATATTTCTGCTATCATAAATTACTGTAAATCTCAAATATCACTCAATTTAGTTCAATTCTTATAGAACAAGTTCCTAGTTACATTAGACTTTTAAACTTTTAAATCCATGTGGCAGCTGTAGATAGATACACCAAATCTTCAGGAACTTATAGCACTATGTTTCAAATTCACTGAATTCCACCATTTTATTTCAGCTAGCATGACAGCTTTTCAAATAAAGTTATCAACTGATTAAAGCATTACTCTATACTAAAAATTAAATAAAAAATTGAACACCATAGGACTGCAGCAGGAGAAAGTTATATATGCTTATAATTGCATAAAGCATATTTGCAGATGCAGTTTTGGGTTGCAGAATGCAGAAGCATCACTATCCCTACAACTGAATTAATGGGATTTGCCTGCAGTAAATCATGCCATGTTTACTTATAATTTGAAATAAAAATAATAACCTTACTGTATGATTATATATATTTCACTTTTCCGATTATCAGATGATGTTAACTGGAAACACCTCTTTTTTCAATCCTTGTTTCTTTTTTTAAAGCAGTCACAGGGGAAAAAAAAAGGAAATCACATCTCGAAAACTGAAGAATTTCTATTCAGAGAGAAAATCTATTTCAGTAAGTTTTAAGTTTAAAGCATGTGTTTGGGGACATTTGTTCCCAAATGAACTTTTCAAAATGGATAGATGAGACAAAGACAAATTCATGTCAAAAAAGTTCTTACAGCTTTCTAAAAGTGTTCAAAAATCTGTAAAATGTGTATATAGAATCATAGAATCATTCAGGTTGGAAAAGACCCTTGGGATCAAGTTTAACCATCAGCCCTACTCTACAAAGTTCTCCCCTACACCATATCCCCCAACATCTCATCTAAATGACCCTGTGTAGTATATGTACTACACTAGAAGAGCATGATGTGGTATTACTAGCACCCTTTGGAAAAAGTCTTGTTACTAAGTGCAATCAGTTTGCATTATAATGGTTAAAGTTTCCTATTGCACCGCAGTTCTTCAGGCATATTCACGTGTACACGTGACAGCAAATGCCTTTCACAAAGTTCCTCAACAAGAGTGAGAACTGCTAGTATCTTTTTTTAATATTGGTGAATTCAAGTAGTATTTTAAATTAGTGATTAAATTAGCTGTCGTGAGAAACTCAAGAATCAAATCTTGTGAAGCTAAATAACTGCAGCTGAATATTCACTCCTTACATTTATGACTTGCCCTGTGATACAATTCTGCCAAGTGGTGACTAACTCATCAAAGTGATCATGTTTATTCATTCCAATAACATACTTAGCATAATAAAAGTTAAAAATCCCATCAGAATACATGTGTTCAAACATAAACTGCTTTGATAGCAATTAAACCTCTTTCAGGAGAGTCCATGGCAATAAATCTTTCATTCTTGCATTCAAATAATTTGGGAAATACAACATGAAATGAAATTTATGCACTAAAATTGGAACAGAAAAATGTATGCATTAAATGAAATCTAGAGTCTTAGGTAGTTGTGTGAAGTCAACATAAAAGCTAATGGATATCCTTGAAGACATGTTTCTTCCTTCATATCTGGCAGCAAGGATCTGCACAGCATAGCACCCTCTACCTCCCATCCCAAGAGAATAGTCTCTTGTCTGGAGACATTTCATATAGCATTTAATTAAAATATCATTTGAATAACATGTATCAATAATATACAATTCATTATATTAATATATAATTTGACATTTATTAATATATAATATGAAAATGTATTGTAAATTTTATTAAGTTTTTATTAAAATTAAGTTTTATGGGAGAGTGCTTACTTGTAAAAAAAGTAGTGTAAGATATCAGGTACTGGATAATTACTGAATTGTCAGCCCCAGCTGTCATCATTCCCTGTCTCCAGCTGATGCTTACTGATGTAATGTTCAAGACAACATAGTCCATAGAATATAGCAGAATTAATAACATAATCGCTGTAATTAATAAGTAGTAAAATCTGAGATCAGCTCCAGTATCAGAAGATAGGAGAGTGAAGGAAAGAATCCCAAGGGAAGTAACTCAAGAGAGGTTACAAATTATAGTAATTAAGTAACACAGAATACTATATAAAACAATCTCCTTGATCAATTCCACAACATCAATAGAAAGCAGAAGGAGAATGAGGCTAATCTGATCTTCTGGAATGCTGGGAAAGTAAGTTTACAGATCAACAGTTTGGATAAGTGTCAAAAAATATTAGCTGATCAAGACCAGTATCTGCCGTTATGGAGAGTGTATTTACAGAGCTTGGATGGCACTGAGAAAAAGCAACAGAGGAAACGAATGGAGCAGAAACAGGTGCGAAGGGAGAGAGAAAACAGAAAGATGGACTTCTTTCAAAGTCTATTACTGTCGACTGACAGTGACACAAAATCCTGAGGAAGATACATAACCTTGAAGGGAGAATTGTGAAGGTCGCCTGTTCCTAGAGAATTGTTTGGCCATGTTAGCGAGATCTCATATCTGGCTATAATATGAATTTGCTAAGGCTTGAATTGCTCATGTATGTGAATTTCTCATTTCACTTAACATTCGAGTCGATTTCACTCCTTAATTATATAAGTATCTTAAAACTATAAAGCAATTTCATTATGGTCTCATCATGTAAGATCTTTGGCTATTCTCAGTACATACATAAACATGATATATATGGTAATATG
Organism: Otus sunia; assembly: GCA_010365825.1. Classification (NCBI taxonomy): domain Eukaryota; kingdom Metazoa; phylum Chordata; class Aves; order Strigiformes; family Strigidae; genus Otus; species Otus sunia. Next base: position 179,502 of record MU001486.1, read on the forward strand.
CACTCAGTACTCTGAACCTCATAGGATGGTTTCATTTGCAAGGTAACAAAATAGGATATATCACACCATTTTTATTACATTACATTATATCCCTGCATTTCATAAAACAGAAGTAAGAAATCGCCCGAAACAAAAGGCTATTTTCTACAGATAATTTACAGGCTTTATTTAACAGGGTTTAAAAATAGTTAGACAACTGAGTATTTCAAAATGGCAGCAAAACACTGTCAATGAAAACCTGACTATGTTAACAGAACTGCACTACAAGACGGTTTACTTTTGTAAGATACCTATACTCAAGCTAGGGCTTGGCATGAACTCAACTTCTTTTCAACGTGGGATGAACTCTACTTCTTTTCAAATAAAGGTGTTAGCAATTGCGAGTGAAAATGGCAAATACTGCTTTTTCTCAATAAAAGAAGGAAGAGCACATTTCTGTAATTTCTAGACCAAGAATGCACCTTTTCTTCAACTAATGAAGCATATTTCTCTTCTTGGTCTCTATGATCTAGCTCCAAATGTAAAGAAAACACGTACCCAGAGCTTCCAAAATGCAGTTTAATGAGAGTATCTTCACTTGAATATGATATGCTTATGAGAAATACACATTATTTCAGCAGGACACTGACCATTACTGACACCAGAGACAGCACTGACCAACAATCTTACTAGGTTAATTACATTAGAACTAAATCAGACATTGCTTTTAACGTTACTTGCATGTAACCTGCTAATTCTATTTGAGGATCTTAAACCACTTTATGCACATTATTTTTTAGTCTAACAATGTACTTGGGAAGAAGCCAGCTATTATTTTCCTCATGTAATTTATATATGCCATAAAAAGTATTATTTGCCCCAAACCACTTGGGATACTCCATAACATAAATTCCGATGCCTGTACATGTTGTATTTCTTATTCCCACTTTGTGTACTTCCCTACTGTACCTCAACTTTTAAAAATCTTACGGAAAATTCAGTAAAGTGTGGGCCTAGCATAACATGTTAGCACAACATTCCAACCTAGCCATCAAAAAGTGAAACCCAAGAAAACTATTTCCAGATAGGAAAGGATGGAGAAAAAAAGACAGGTTTGAATTATCAGAGACTATTTGCATTATGCTCATTTCCAAGACTAAAAATACCTTAATAAAGAGGGCTTATAACACTTTAAGCAATAGTATGTACAAAATTTGCCTTTCTGTTAAAACCCACATATAGAAGCACATAAATGTCAACTCTGTAGGAATGACTTCTGGAATGCAGAACTCAAATACCTTTGTGACGAATAAAATTATACAACTTTCTCATGAATATAATCAATATTTTCCTCTTCAAACAAGAGGAGAGGACTTAAACAATATTCTCATCTAGTACAAAGAGGCAGACTTTAAGAAATATTTTCACAATTTCAACTACTGATACAAGTATCTCATATCTCATGATCAAGACACCTTTGCAGGACAGCTAAAGTTCTTCTGAACCTCTCTCTCTGAAGTACTGTCAGCTGATTTTTCTCTTTTAATAAGCTATCACTATTTCTACAAAACAGAAAGCTTAAAATAATTATTTATCAGAAGAAGTTTGAATCAGAGAAAGTGAGATAAAATAAATAATGACTATGTAATTAAACAGGACAAGAAATTTTTCATGGAAAAAAACACAAAGCCCAACCCCAGAAAACACCAGCTACCAAACCTTCTACCCCCCCNCCACTCTCTCCTTGGCCATGTTCTAAACTCATTAAAAATTATCTTCCGTTAAATCATCAATTATGAATATTCATAGTAAACTGCCAACTGCACTCAAATGTTGATCATCTGGAAAGTGGGGTTGTCATGCTTTAAAATACATCAATCAGTAATGTTCTTGCATTTTATATGCTGAGGGATATCTTACAGAAGAACATGCTTACTGCTGGAGTACGCACAGCTACATTCAGGGTCCACTTATGCTACTGTACACACAACAGAAATGACCATTTTATCATATTTCACACATACCAAAGAACAGCTAGCTTTTGAAGAAAAAGCAAACAATAAATTCAGAGGAAAAAAAACAACAGTGGAGGTTATTGTCCCAGTGTAGGTTATAAAGTATCTCTAAAGACACTACCAAGCCACAGTTCACCTGCATGCAAATCTGTGACAAGTATTTTCCTCTCTCCGTAAGTGGCTGAGGGCATGCAACAACAGCTCTACCTTTCCAAATCTATTCCGTGTCCTGTGTAGCTCCTGAAGCTCCTATGTGGAGAAGCCTTCCCTTCCTTCACCCCCTGCCCAAGCCCTCAAATTTCCCCCCGACCCCATCCACTTATGCTTGATTTACCAAATAATTTGCTATTAGTAAAACAGGGAAGAAAGGGGAGGTGTTGGAGAAAGAAGAGGGGATGATAGGTCTCGTTATGTACAAAGGAGAAATCTGAAGATACATAAGGAATCTGGCTCCTTGACAAGGCAACACCACTGTTGGGGGGATTCAGGCTGACTGAGATGTGAGTGATGAGTCAGAAGATAGAAACTCTTATTGTTTATCAACATGGAAATGGAGTCTTGATATTTATAATCATAGATATTAATTTGGTACACCATTAAAATTATTTTTCAAACCACATTTATTAACCAACACCACATTATTCTCAGCAAGTACAATGGGGAAATTTGCAGTTTTTCAATATGCCTTATGAGAATAAGTTGATAATTTTCTCTTTTAAAAAGGAAGAACTGTGGCAGAAAATTTAATACTAGGTTTATATTAATTTTGGGTATAAACCTATTCTGTGCTTGTAATCACTTATGTCACTCATTATGCGCTATTCTTTGTTCCACTGGCAAGAACTCCGTCTATGTATTTCCTAAGCATTATTTTTCCCATATCCAGATAAAAAAGTACATGGATATAAACTGGAAATTGTATCATAATGCACATGAATGGAGGGAACAAATTAAACTGGTATGGTCAGTCTCCACACTGACACATTTTAAAATGTGACTCTGCAACAAGTTTTGAATATAGTATCTACACAGTCAAATTAATTACTTTTTTTTTTTTTTAATATTCTGCTTGCAGCAGTTGAAGTCTGAAGTATAAATTTCCAACTCAGTAAAACTCAGGATCAACTTCTCAAGAACACATGAATATTTTAAAGGACAATACTAATCTTATTTTACCAAAGCAGCAAGACACAATTATATATACACTTGTGAGATTTTACTTTATCAATTTAGTGGTTTTTACATGTGCTAATACTGGCTGAGAAAAGATTACTATCCTGGACTAACCAACTCTAAATTAACATCAAAGCACAACTTAAGAGCCATAAAAGAAGCACTGCCCATCAAACAAAAAAATCACCTTTGCCATTTGATGAATTAAAAGTTTTCACAGTGTAAACGGCTGAAGGAACAAATGCCCTCTCCTCCCTGAATGTTTTATACTACATGACTGAAAAATATTTAAATATTACATTGCAATTTCCTTTTAAACTAGTAGGCAAATCTAAGTTTTATTATCAGTTAGAATAAATCTAAGCCCCTGATTTTATGTTGCTGCTTTGGGCCTCAAGTTACATGTAATATCTCTCCACAGAAATTTTTCAGTGGTACAGTCCACAAAAGTGTTTATAGGCTAAATGAGCTTTAAGTGAATCTCAAAATCTTCTCGTCGTTAATGTGAAAAAATTAGCAGCTACAATATCACCGGCTTCTAGGAAGCACAAATTTTTAAAGTTTATCCACTGGCAAAAGGAAAATCAGTATCTGCTATGCAGTTTCACCCTGTAAAACAGTGTAATTAAATGTATCCATTTCTTGTGCTTTTTATGTCCAGTATTTGGTGACTGACCAAGCCAATGGCCCTCTTAGGGTTGGAGATTCCTTTTAGAGGTTGCTATTCCAGCTAACATGACAGTAATACTACTTCAATATGCCTACCACTGCCAGAGACTTCTGGACCCTTGATTTACCATTCAGGCTACTTAAGTTAAATTCATGTTTAAATGAAGCCAGTTTATTTTCATTAAAACAGGACAGGGTGCAATTCCAGGGACAACAGTTGCAGAGAGCAGTGACCTTCTCTGGAATGAAAGTGGCAATAGGAAGCAATGGCCTTCAGCCTATATATTTATAAAAACCTCAACTTTCCTTTTAAAATCAGTATATTCCAGTCTCAAAAGAAGCTGCACAGAGAAAACATGGACAAGAACCCCAAAAGCTTCACTGTCATGCAGTCAAGGGCTGAAGCTGTGGTATGGCAGCGTAAAGTTTCTGCTATAGCATCACTTTTATTTGTATTTTTAACAATTATGGGTACTTAATTCATAATTTAAAAATGAAGTACTATAAATAAGGTAAGTAGAAACTGAGAAGCTGAAATCTAGGTGCAAAGTGGAAGTGGATCCCACATACCTGTCCTTAGTTCAGCTGAAATTATTGAAGAGTATGCTTTTCCACAGAGTGGAGGAATCAAGCATTTAGCAGTTCACAATTAAGATCCAATAAAATAATTAGAAAAATATGGCTCTGGGTGTCTGAGAGAGGGTGTTTCCAAGAAAGGAGAGCTCAGGTTCCTAATACAGATATGGTAAGATTAATTTCCACAAGCAAAAAGACAGCAGAAATGCATTTCTGTGATGATTAATACTATTATTTTGTTGCTATGTAGTCATTTAAATACTCTAGTAAGTTATTAAGCACGAATACCTACCAGCCCATGTGGCTTTAAAAGCACCAGCGTTGACTGTCACTGAAACATTCACATGCATCAAATAGTTCCTCATATTAAAGAGTGCCCGTTTTTACTACGTTACTTAGCCCAACCCAAACACATTAGTAAAGACAGCAGTGGAAAATAGAGAGACAGGAAAGAAGCCTTTAACACAGAAAGCCACACAGTGCTATCTTTTATCCTTTATCTTTGCAGGAACACCAGTCAGGCTTTCCTCTCTCATCTTTGATGGGGCACAGCTTTAACGAGCGGAGCCAGACAGTTTGCTTCAAGTGACCAGTAGCTGCCACCAAAGGCTTTCTGGGTCAATGAAAAGTATTCAGTGCAGTGAAGCTAGGACATGCCCAGAAATGAAACAAAAGCGCAGGATTTTCAAGATAGCAACACTTTTCAGGAAAAAGATAACAGTCCAGTAAGTTCTTGAAAACTATGAAGAAAAGTTTTCAAATGGCAACATTTGACCTAAAATAAGATAACCATGAACTAAATTACTGTTTGGCTCTTCTAGACGTTGAGAACAAAGTAGCTTCATTTCAGATGCAGTGCTGACATGCGCACATGCTCATAAAAAAGGGAACAGCTCCCCTATGGCAGTTATCTAAATAGCATAGACTCCTCATCTTAAAATGCCCCTTCTTCCAGTCTTAACCTTGAAAAACCAAATGTACTTTTGATTGGATAAATCAGGGTGCTAATACTCTGGAATGCAAAATGTGAAGCCACTCCCACAAAGTTCCTTTCATGCGTCAATTAACACATGAAGAAAATACTTAAATAAGAGGTAGTATACTGAAGAATATCGAGTATCCCATGCCCTCTATTAATCAGAGGTTGATTAATTAGGCTGAAAAGGAACAACTGAACAAATGAAATGGAGCAGTTTTATACAGTGTCACTCAAATTCAAGGTGTAGTGTAGGCTACATTACACTGATTCTATTTCATTGCCTTGTGCATTGCCACACTGCTTAAAATTTCTTAGCATAAATCAGATCATATTTTGTTTCTGAGTAAAATACTAAATATTAATTATGAGAACTTTTAGCTTAATTCAGCAATATTTGATGCTTAGACTCATTCTCACTTAAGAAGAGGTGGGAAATGGAGTCATATGGCAAGACCAGCTTTAGAATAAGTCTTGCCAAAAGACCTGTTTCTCTTCTTCATTAGTCTGACAACAGGGATGGTATCTCACAAATATGTGACTATGGTTGAGTTTTTGGGGAAAATAATTTGGTGTATTTCAGTGAAGAAGAATTTTACAGACACTTAAAAAAATAAAAAATTGCAATCTGTATCATTCTACTTAATATCACTGATTATTACTGGACACACAATAGCAGTCGACACCAAAATATATTTAAAACATTAACGCTCCATAATATTTCTTCCAGCCCTTATTAAAAACATCAAAGCTGTTAAATAATTAAAATGTCTGACATCAAGCATGTGAACAGACCTGCCAACAGTGTTCATGCAGTCACGCCTAAGTATTTAAAAAGCCTGCTGAGTGCATGTCTTTGGCATTTACAATTAAATTCTGCCTTGGAGTGAGCTGAAGTTTTGCTCTCAGCTCCACAGCTGGACCAGAATTCCACTCCCACAATTCCAGATAAGGATTTTAGGCATGTGTGTTGATTACACTGAAAAAAACTTACACTCTACATTGAAAAGAATTCAGAGTTTTAAGCATGACATGAAGCCGATTATTCAAACTTTTAGTGCTGATGTACATTTGCCACTGTGAAATACAGGACGTTGAGCTCCATTAGTTAACTATATCAGAAAAGCTTCAAACAGCAAATATTCTTACATGAATATTGAATGTTTGTGCACATATTTCTTACACAAAGTTTCCAAACTCATCTTCACTTTCTCTTTTTTCCGTGGAGTGCACAGAGTTGTGATAAATATTATTTAGGTAACATGTTGTCCTGGTTTAGCCAGGACAGGGTTAAGTTTCCCCAGCAGTCGGGGGGAGTCCTAGCCGGATATTTCAGATCCCATGTGGACATCACATCCTGCCGCGGAGGCGAGACCAGTTGGTTAGCACGTGTGTTATACCATCGTGCTTCTCACTGCTGTATTGCTAGATACTTTGTTCTGTTTCCATTGCTGTAACCACATCCACAGGGCACTTGCCATCACCCTCGAGTCAGTGTAGATACAGAGCCAGGCCACTTTTCCCACTCAGCAGTCTCCAAAGCCAATTGGATGGCTTTCACCTCTGCGAACTGGCCATACAGGGCTGTTGAAAGGTGAGTGAGTCTTGCTGATCACCCTCTGGCTCTCTAGTTGACGGATCAACTAATGGATGGGGACCAAGGAATCTCGGTTGGTGCGGTACTGCCGCCGGTGCACCGTCTTGGTGGCAATTGGCACTCGCT
>MU001486.1:195697-261237 GCA_010365825.1 Otus sunia
ACTACAACATCTGCCCTGTTGGCCTTCCCCCTGATTCTAACACAAAGACACTCCATCCTGTCTTCACTGCACTTGTATTTGAGGCAATCATAACAGTTCCTAACATACAGCACTACCCTACCGCCTCTCCTACCTTGTCTATCCCTCCTAAAGAGCTTGTAGCCATCAATTGGCGCATTCCAGTCATGGGAGACATCCCACCATGTTTCCGTGAGAGCCACTACATCATAATTTTCCTGTTTCATCATGGCTTGAAGCTCCTCCTGTTTGTTACCCATGCTGTGTGCATTTGTATACATGCACTTCAGATGGGCTGGTGCTTTTCCCCCTTCCCCCTTCAAATTTAGTTTAAAGCTCTGTCTATGAGCCCAGCTAACTCCTGCCCCAAGATCCTCTTTCCCTTCTGGGACAAGTGCATCCCATCTAACGCCCAGAGGTCTGGTGCCCTGTATACCAACCCATGATCGAAAAAAACAAAGCCCTGACGGTGACACCGGTCTTGAAGCCACAAATTCATCTGCTGTGTTCTTCGGTGTTCACCCTCATCCATCCCCCCAACTGGAGGGATGGAGGAGAACACAACCTGTGCCCCCGACCCCTTGATCACAAATTATATTAAAAGGTAAAAACTGAACACCTGATTATTTTTTTTTTTAAACAATAAGGATGTATGCAACAAGGAATGAAAGAATCAGTTTTAAGATGCAGGAATTGGCTTGGATGTATTATAAAAAATTGTTAATTTTAATTAATGTGTATATCTATACACACAGATGTACACACAGTATTATTAAGTTCTTTAGAGAACCCCATTTTGCTGCTTCTCTTATTGCATTACTAACTGTGAACCTGAATCTGAATCCTGAAAATCTCACTTTCTCTGGAGGAAGCTCCAAAGCATTTTTAGTAAGAGGATAAGGTCATACATATATCCACAATGTAAGGATTCCTTCTCACCATCAAGCCTTCTTCAGTTAATACTCGTGTGGCAAAAACTGGCTACAACAGAAAATGAAATCACATATCATCTATGAACAGATGTCAAAGTCAGGAATTAAGGCTCAAGTATGCCACTAAAGCCTGACTAAATTGTATCAACAGTAAACATCATTCAAGGTTATGTTCAAATTGAATTCTAATATTCAATTTCTACATTGTGTATGTCTGTATATCTAAGGTGTGTCTGACCCAACTACACAGATTTAATGAAAAGGCAGATTCTCGCCTTTCATGCCATCTCTCTTTTAAATCTAACAAACCTAGCACCCTAGTCCCAACTTCCAAGTTGTATCAAGACATGCTGTAGCATCAGACAGCCTTCCTTTTTAAATGGAAAGTTGTTTTTCCATTTCCAGTCCTAAGTATCTGTGTGGTACACTACCAAACAACCTAATTCTAGAAGCTGGTAAACTAGTGCACTTATATACATGTATATATGCACAACATATATATATGAATACATTCCTTACAATTTGTTCACTGAAACATTTTGGAGCCAAAAATAAAATTAAAACTTTTATTACAAATGAGAAAATAAAGATTTTAAAATGTTAATTAAAAACAGCGTTCCTGAAAATAAAAAGAAAAAAATATTAACTTCTGGGGATAGATTAAAGCATAATAAAAAAGAGATTAAGTCTTGCATACTGATAATATGAATGGCTGAGGTCAGTATTATGCACGTTTGAACAGTCAAGCAAATAAGTTAGGATGGTAAATATTTTATGATTCTATATGTTGGAAAACTGAAATTGCTAGTCTGCTGAATGAACACTAAGAATACAACATGGCACGATCAAAACCTTCATATTTGATTGTTAGTTTCTGTAACTGTATTATTCTGATTGTCTGATAGTCCACTCTTCTTGAACTATAAGAAGACCCTTGGTTTCTTTCACATCTGACTCTAGTAATTCTCCTCATACCAAAATCCTTACTGTCTTACTTTTAGCAATTCGGCAAGAAAGAGTGCAATCAAAAGCTCTGTTTCTTAGCCTAGCTGTTGACAGTTAAGACAAAGGAGTTTTGTTCATTTTGCAGCTAACCAGGATTTCCAGAGTAAGGTTACAAAATATCTTTTTCTTACCCCTACAGTGAGGCACTGAACTTTTAAAAACATATGTAGGCTAACAGATGCCACCCTCCTCCCTGTTTATTACCACCCACACTCACTGAAACTCAGCAGGAGACAGCAGTTCTATGAAGCACCCCCATATACTCTGAAACTAGTCCTGTGACTGCATAATTTTTGGTAACACACAGAGATCTCCTTCAAGACTGGAACTCCACTGAACTGGGCACTGTCCAAACACACTGGAAGTTAGGACTTTTTTTCACAGTTATTGCTAAATCTTTTCAAAAAAATACGCCTTTATTGACAAATATTCAGCTGGATTCCTCAAAACCAGCAAAAAAAAGTAAAAATCACGTAGATGCAAAAACAAGACACTAATTTTGTACCTTTTAATTATTGTAAGCAGGTCATCAGATGAAAATTAAGTACATCTTGATAATCTTCACAAACTTGCTTCCAAATAATTCACTGTATTACAGAATAAGGTAACCTAGAAACTGAACAAACCCTAGAAGCTGGCATCATTGAGCATTTCAAATACAAATACTTATAAAGTTGGAAATAAAATTTTAATGTTTCTGAGCTGGAAAATAAGATCTGTCAAAGCTGCAAAAGCTAGCTGAACCCTCAAATCTAAGTTTTGAAGAGAGATAGATTAAACTTTCAAGGTATCATTGATCAGAACAATATGCATATACTTTTACTGTATTGCTATACTTTTTCTGTCGTGACTCTGCTTCATATTATAACACCTTTTATGCAGGATAGATTGTCATTGGCAATAATAAAACACAGAATCTGATTTTTCATTCCAGAATTAAACCAGAGATAGCTGCTAAGTGTCTTTTAAAATCAATGGTTAGAAATACTATTTATAAAAAAACCCTCTGTTTGAATATTATAATTTAGTTTTTTATGACTCTTCCAATTAAAAACTGCGAACAAAACATTAATGAAGTGTAAATTTGGAAATAAAATTCCATTTTTCTAGCAGGTCTCAACACAGGGACTGGTAATGAACATCAGCACTTGGAGAGGTAAAACAAGTAAGGCTTTTCTAAATGTGATTTCTCTATCTGAAGACGAAGGTTTTGAATCTCTCTTTTTTCATATATTCCCTTATAGTTGAGCCTCTTTACAAGACAACAATGCTAAGACTCAAGAAAATTAAATTTTTTTTTTTGAAAAACTTATTCCATCACATTTGTAAAAACTAAACATCCTATTTATGACATACTCCTACACAGATATTTAAAAGTCTCTGTTGTTCTGTAGAAGTGAGAACTTTGTCTGTGACAGCTACAGTGACAGAAGGAAGCAGAAAAAACCTGCTGTAACATTTGACTCTGTGCACACTGGCCAAGAACTTAAGAGGCAGAAACTGCAAAACACACTTTCTAAAAAAGATAAAAGTTCACGATCCAATACAAAAATTTTCTCTCTCTGGGTGAGCAGCATTTGAGGGTTGCTGTTAAGGTTTTTATTTTTTTTTCTGTCAAATGCTGGATCCCAACTTGTTCCCCAAAGTAGTTCTGAGCAACATCCTCCAGACTGTTTGACAGAATCAAAGCCTTGCTTCAGCTTCCTGCTGATTCCTAAAGAATATTGTTTCACAGAACAAACCTTTTTCAGTTATCCTGAAGCAGCTAAATTATTCAAGTCAATCAAGCTGAAACAAAAAATATTTTAAAAAAAAGCATTATTCTCCTGAAATAAGCTACGAAAAACTATACGTTCCTATCAAAGTTATTATGAACAAATTGTCTGATTTTAATATTTGTAGCTTACATATGTGTAATTATCAAGAAGATTTACTATTCATTTGAGTAAGACAACTGCTATGAAGATCCAAACTGATACTTAGTTACCCCTTTTAGAACAAAATACTGCAAATTCCTCTTTTTTTCATTAGCACTCTTTTGGTTTTTACCATCAAAATGAATCATAAGAAGTAATTAGATTCTCCTCAGTTGAATACTGGGTTTGGGTGTAGCTTTGTGGCTTTTTTTTTTTTTTTAACTTTCCTTTTTCCTCTAGTATCTTAATGCTTTGGTTCCTTTTCTTTTTCTTTCTAGAAACTTTCTTTTTGATTTTTTAACTAATTTCCGCAGAGCTATGAGTATTTTTTAAAAAGATTCCATTCAGTCTCCACATTCACTTCTCATTCTGTGGGAAAGAAAAGTTTGACACAACCAGATTACTGAAAAAATGCAGGCCATTCTTAAAAATAAAACATGGCTTGAATAAAAATTACTGGCATTAAAACACCCTTAATTATAATACAAGTAGGAATGGAAATGTTTTGCTTCCTGTTGGGATCATGAGGACAGTTTCACTGCTGAAAATGACAATGTGTAAGAAACAGCTTATCCCTTCCTTACACAGTACACAATGTAGACACAGCAAGAACTGTGAACCAATATACCTGTATGGCCCCCGTGCATCTACAAGGGCACCTAGGAAGTATTTAACATAAAGAACATTTTTTTCACGCTCATTTGGCCTATGGGAGAAAGAATTTAACATTTTAACATTGTTTTATGTATGGGGCTGATGCTGTGTATGTGCTGGGGGGGAAGCCTTGATCATATAAATGAATCTGTGTACTTTAAAAGGACTCGCGCATTTTTTCTGTTATTTTACTGCAAGAACCAATTTTTTGCTGGGCTTTTTCTTTGTCAAAACCGAGTTATACTCGCTTAAGATTTCAAGAACAGTGGTGGACTGCTCATAACCTCTGCTCTTCTGTAAGGTGGCCAAGGGAGGAAACCAGGGCCCAGCAGAGTCCAGACATCTCGTGATGGTTCGTTCACCTATCCTTCTGCTCATTGTGCTGGGGTTTGCCCTTGCCACAGCAAGAGGGTGTGGTGTGTACAGGAGGTTTAAACAGTTTCAGAGATAATGTGTTGCTTAAATTCTCAGTAGTGAGAAATTCCATCATGCACACCAAGACAAGTTAAAAAAAAAAAGAAAACAAAGACGATTGGTGTACAGTGCTTGTCAGGGCAATAGAGGGCAACCATACCTACAGATACTGAATTTTTCTACCCCCACCATCAGGTCTCCCTCTCTTCAGGTCAACCCTGTACAATTGTCATATACATGGATAATGTACATCCGTATTCTTCTTCCAAAGACAGATTGATATAATCAGCATTACCTAACTCACGGTTCGAAATTCCAAACAAGGTCAGAAATAGGTAAGAAAACCTGGGTTTACTTTCAGAAGTATAAGTCGGAGAAGAGGAGCTTCTTTTCTTCTGTTAAAAGTGAAACCATTGATTTGCATTTATCTGGAATTCTGTGAAATCCAAGTCAGAATTATAAAGTTTAAAGTTTATTAACTGTTGGGCTGAGGGATCACTAAATACACATCAGTTAATCTTCTAAACTAGTACTGTATCAAGGAAAAGCTAAAATATAAAAGCTAAAATTAAAATAATTGTTCAGAGTTTCCTTTTTATCTTTTTATTTATAGAAAGTTCAGTAGAAAATATTGCCATTGGTGTGGCCATGGGAAGTTCAGTAGAAAATTCTGCCATTATGTGGCTATGCTCAATTCTAAAACAACCAGAACTAATTTTTTAACGAGACAGTATCTTTTTCCACAACTAGAAGCAGATAAGAGTATGAATAGCTAGTGAGATTCAAGGTGGGCTAATATACAATATATTTCTATGTATCTACCGTACTACTAGTATAGTCCTTATAACCTGATTCTGATTATGCTCATTTCTTACTGCATTGCTTTTCTAAGATTTCACTAGCAGATGCACTATCTTTCATCATCTTTAAGGTTTTTACAAATGCTGTCAATTAGGAATCATATCTTTGTTTCCAAATTAAACTGGCAAAATCGTCAAAGAGTATTATGCATAGGAACTGTTTAAACTCATGCTCAATATTCTGCAGAATAGAATTCAAGCATAATTCAAATGCAAAATATGCAGTCCAACTCCTAATGGATCTTAATTAAAGAAACTATTTCAGAGATAATGTTCTGAAATTCTATCCACACTAAAAAAAACCAAACCCTAACTCAATAATACTCACCCCTCAAAAAATCCCAGAAATATTTGGAAGGTACAATATAATTCAGTAAATGCAACTGTGCAGCTTATGCAGCTCTGTCAGTGTAAAGAGTCTGCCAAGTCGATATGGAATGATCTGCAGAGTAAGAGCTCAGGAATCTAACTACAGTTTTCAGGGGAAAAAAAATAAATCCAGGCAAGTAAATAAATTATAACATCTTTAAAAACTTCTGGTATACATTTCCTGACACATTATTTGAAGACAATCAGGATAAAGCAGATCTTAAAGCCTGAGGCTACACACCCTACTCAAATAGTTAGTAGCCAGCAGCTACCCCTTCCCCTTTCCACCAAGCGTCCAGAGTTCCAACTTTGATTTATGTAATTCACACATTTTCTTTTAAGAAAATGAAAATGCAAATTCTTACTTTACTGCATCTTCCACACAGTTAACATGAAGGACTAAGCTACCACAACCCAAAACAAAATTAAGCTACAAGTATCACTGAATAGGAGCTTTGTGATGTAAGAGATATGGTCAAAAGGTTTTTATGTATACTACTTTTTAATGGATAGTAAGACAATAATTAGAGAGCTTCACACAGAGAAACTTCCTATTTACTGACATCCATGATATATGGATTTTTCCAAGTTAAAGTTCATTTCTCGTTAACAGTACAGCCATACTGACAGAGACGACATGTACGTTTAACAGTTTTTTGCTCCATCCCAGACTTTTAAACAGAACTGTTCAGTAAATTAAATATGTTTTGCCTCTGCAAAACCAAGCACCTATTTTTAAGTTAATAACTTAATGATGATGATAATAAAGACAGAAAGAACACCTGTTTGCTGTGGAAAGCAGTATGCAGCTAGCTGCAGTATGCAGCTAACATTAAGTTTCTCAGGGTCACTGACTTGCTATTCATTAAGGTTTTCCCAGTGTCACAGTGAATCGGGTTGCAAGCTTTAAATAATTGTTTGACCAAACTCGTGGGCTGCATTTGAATAATAGTTAAGAGAAATCTTAATACAAATTTTAAAATTAATTTCACATAATGGCATGAAGAAAGGGTTTCAGATTTCATCACATGCTAAAATCAACAGAAGTGACAGTGGAAAATGGAGGGAAATTGACTGTAACAAAAATAAACTGATAGGAGAAAGAATAGGAAAATATTTTCTTATCTGGATAGTTATTAACTTGAAAGAATATTGTAATAATTGTTTAAAAAGGAAAGAAATAACTTCTCCTTATTTTTTCTAAAATGTCTATTTAAATTGAAGTTTCAGAACTTCTTCAAAGCATGAACCAACACTTAACAGACTTCTTCAGTTGCCGTGAATCAAATTCATGTACCTCTGCCTATTATTCTTCAACAGACCAGAACCAAGTAATAACATAGATTTGAGAGCTTTATAAATTGCTTTTTATTTAACATACCAGCCAAACTAACAGATGATATGAAAAAGAAGTATTGTGAAGGTATTTCTTTTTTTTCTAATATTGCTTATTTAACTTGGATGTCACCAAAAGGAGGTGAAGGTATTTTATATGCTTTATTAGATTTTGGATCTGCCTCTGAATATTTTGTCCTTAAATTGATTCTGTGCATATGTGCTCATCTATACTGGCTGTATGAAAATGTGGAATAGCAGAAATCCTAAATATCTGTGCAGCCTGTCATAGCTAACCAGGGGCCCAGGCACTAAACATTGCACTCCTAAAGAGAACACCAAAACAACAATGGTAGCACTAGCTGCTTATTTTATACTTTAAATCAATGCAAACACAAAACAAGACAGTTTTTTAATAGGATTCACAGTCATACAACTGTTAGGGAACTTTTGATTTCCTGGAGAGGAGTTAATTTCTCCAAACTAATTCTAAATAATGAAATATATGTCATTTTGTTCTGTAGCTAACCGTGAACAAATAAAGCTGTGCAATGAAAGGCTATGAAATGCAAATTGTTGTTGGCAAAATCTATGCAGGGTACATTGGCAAAGAACAGTGAAATAAATTATGTGGCAAAATGCATCTCTTTCTATAATCTCTGTGGAGATAACTTTTATTACATCACATATTTGATTTAAAGACTTGTCACTGTTTTCATAGATCAAGTATAAAATAGTTTTTGGTTGGTTGGTTTTCGTTTTGTAAGACTGCACAGAACAAGATCCAGTATTAGATACTGATTGATATTAGTAGTACTATCAGTATTAGAAACGGATTGCTGATTGATAATTATCCCAAATAATGAAGTCCATATTCAGTTTTCCAGCATACAGTGCAGTGAATCCTTCTATTTATCACTGACTGCTGGCAACAATAGTCTCTGTAGGCTCTGGCTTCATAGCTCTGTTATCAAAGACTTCAGTTGCACAACCGTATTCTTATTCAAGACTTATTATTTAACCATATAATAAGTCTCACTTACTCCAACTGGTATATTCTGTCCAGAACTGGTGTAAGTATGTAAAACCAAATATTAGCAATAGCATATTAAGTTTCAAGTTTCGGTATTTTCTTATTGGTAACATCACACATATTCCAGGAACTGTGAACCAAAACCAAACACCTTCTGACAAGCTACGCTTTCAAGCCCTGTTCGATTTGGAACTAAAATACTGTCTTAAGATGCAGAGGAAATTAAAATTATTAAATACCATAAAAATTAATTTAGTCATACTTCAACTGTTTTATATAGAGAGAAAATGTGAAACACTTTACAATGAGCCATAATTCTCCAGAGAGGAAGTACCTTAATTAGAAGAAATGAGATGATCTGACTAAAGCAATATACTAGACAGAAGGAGGTATGGAACAGAGCCCAGACCTCAACCTTGTAATTTTGCCACCCATGTAAAGAGCCAAGCTGGTTCTCAGAACATATCAGGCTAAATGGGATGATTCAATTCATCTTTAGTAACAAGTAACAAGTACCTTGAAAAAAAAACCTTTAAAAAATCCTGCAATAATTAATCAAATATAGTGTGAGAAATAAAAAATCTTCAAACTATTTCAGAAGTAATACTGGAGTCCACACGAGCAAGACAACTGTTAGCGGACATTCCAATACACTTATCAAAGGTGTGGATGTGCTTTCAACAAAGCTTCAAGTCAAGAAAAGTAAACCAAGGAATAGCCTTTGACTTTCAGTAGAATTCCAGGAAATTTCCCACTAAAACTATTTCAGGAATTAAAAATAAGAAAACTCAAATTTCTGCAAATCAATTTCTGTGTTCATCAGGATTTTGTCACACTGTATCAAAACCACAAAACTACCTCTGTTTCAATGTTTCCAACAAACTAGTGAGAATTTTTTTTTTCTGAAATTTCTCAATTTTAAGCAGAACATTCTTAACATTCAAAACTATTTCTTCTGGATTCAAACAGATACTTAATTTGTTCTAAAACATTTTCTAATTCTCTGTTTCCTCTTCCTGCCCCATGATTTAAAAGATAGCATGAAAATTAAAATTAAAAAAAAAAAAAAAAAAAACAGCAAGACTAGTATACTCTCACCATTTGTTCAAGGTATAAGCATATCTTAAAATTGAAGCCAGAAGACTAGATGTTTGCCATGACCTAACAGTAATTGCAGTTTCCGCTCTGCTCTGATAGCTGAAAAACGAAGCACAGAATCTTCAGGCACCACAAATTTTAGAAAAGGTACAAATACAAATGTTGACATATACTGTTCGATTTTACCGTAATTTTACCTTAATTTTACCTTAAGCATAACATTTCTTAAGATCTGAAATCATATTAGATGACTAACTGCAGCTATTCAGGAGCACCCCCACCCATCTTAGAGGCTCGCTCTCACAACTCCATGAAATGAATTACACACTGTTTAAGGAGAATTCTGAGCAGGCATCTCCCTTGATGGTGTTTACCTACCTGAACAATGTGGCGCTTGTTTTAGCACTGACCCTCATGCCTGCCATCTCACATCTCACAGCTGCCAACTAAGCTACTCTATAATAATCATACAAAATAGCCAACTGACCAAATATAGTGGTAAGAAAAAAATAAATCTAGCTGTATCTTAATATCCAGCAATGAAAATGAAGTAAAAATCTGATTTCCACTAGACATAGCACTTGAAATTACATTTGTGTAAAACACATGTACAAAGTAAACGTTAAAAAAAACTTCCTCCCTGAAATACATCTATGGGACTCTTTTCCATTCAATAAAAGCCTCAGTAAAAGCACTTTGCTGCTAAAACTCAAGGCTATTGGCAATTAGAAAAAACAGTTAGGAAAAAAACCTTTAAAAAACACTTTTATAATATAGCTTTCACTAAATTATACAAAATCAAATTCAAAACATTTCAGTGGAACATTCAAATTTTTAATACGTTTCTAATTAAAGAGATTTCAAGTATATCTTTACAATTTTTATTCTTTTTTCTACGTAAATAATACCTGAGCAATACAATATTATATTGTGCATTAAGTATCAAAATATTTCAGCAATCCAGACTTGATGGAGACAATAGGAAACAGTAGGAAACTTTTGCTTTTTGTTCACATCCACAAAGTTTTCAGCAGTTCTGATTTCCTACAGTTCTCAATAAATCACATATTGTTAGCAATGGGTTTAATTTTTATATGTACGTATTTTATATGTATTTTATATGTACATATATTTTTCCTAGTCTAGTGACAGAATTTTTGTATAATTACATTATCTTGCACAGGGTAATAAACTAGATCATGTATGATAGAAGACTGTGTTAAGAGTCTGTAGAATCACTGTTAACAACTTATTTGAATATTTAGAAACTACTCTTAAAAACCCATGACTTTCCTGTTGTGTGTTGTTCAGACTGACGAGCTTCTTCAGAGCTCCTTTAAAATCCTTGGGAGTGGTCCTGTTCGATAAGCATCTGTGCAACCAACTTTGAGCCTGATCTTTATTAAATTTCTTGTCTGGTTCCTCTGACATGAGCTAGTTGGGAAGAACATGACCCTGATTAAGCCCCTGGAAGAAAAAGTGCCAACATTTTTGTGATTCAGTTCCCTTAAGTAGCAGTTTGCCAGAGTTGATTAAATGGACAACTCAAGGAGGTGGAATGGAACGCTTAATGGAGCTGCCTAAAAACTAAATCACTCTGTCTCTCACATATGACCAGCACCATAAATAGTCTCATAGCTACATTTTAAAAGAAAGAGCCAGCCAGATATTTTTCTCATGAGTCAGAGCTAAGATTTAAAAAAAAAAATCAACACACTAACCCAAAACACCTGCATAGCTACAGTGTGAACTCTAGGGATTTTTTTAAAGAATAATCAAAATATATTTTGGGTAAAAATACCATTTCATTGTAATTTACACTTTTGTACAAACATTTTACAGATGGTAAGATAGTTTCTGTGACCAACAGTGATAATCACCACAAGGGAGGCAGCAAAACTAAAAACATTCAACACTTGGAATTACTATTATGTATGAAACACAGCTTAAAAAGAAAAAAAAAAACAAAAACAAAACCCCAAAAGAAGCAGCCCTGCAACAACCTACTACAGAGCCTTAACTAAAATTCCAGTTCCTGTTGGAAAAAGCACGTGAATAAACAACTAGCGATCAGAATTTGTTTTAAACGTTCTTAAATCTCAGTCAGTGTTATACAATAAATACATTATTAAATGTATTGGTTTGCAAGAGAGGTGTGAAAAACCTACAATCACTTCCTGATCGCATTAACTTTATGGAAGGAATATTATTAGAGTGGACAACATCCAGAAGCAGACTTAGTGGAGAGGTTATTCTCCCAGAGGAAAAAAAAAAAAAAAAAAGAAAAAGAAAAATGTCTTCCTAGAGATAGCAACTCAAAAAAGCACATAATAAAAAACAGTTGTCAAAAAGAAGCAGACACTTTGCAGACATAACAGGTGGAAGACAAGATAGCCCCTGACTCCAGAAGGGACTTTGATGACTTCATCAATAAGAGGAATCATAGGTAGAAATAAGGACCTTGATAGAATGATAAAATAATCACAATTAGAATAGATCTTAACAATTAATATGAAAAGAACTGAAAGAAGACTGTTGAGAGTACACAGGATTTAGGAAAACATGGAAGAAAAAATAGCCTAAGAATATGTGTTGTCTCAAGTCAGTATACCAAATGAAAATTGTATTAGTTATAGAAAATCTTCTCCTTTTATGAATCAGGAAAAAAGGAAAGGAAAAAAATCATAGATGGAACAGATCTTTCCTTCATTTTTGCTCCCCGGCTTAGAATTAGAGGTGTATATACAGACAGCATCAGAGAAGACTCACACCTTCTAGAAAGTGAACTGAACAGAATGTATGCTAATGGAGACCACCAGAAACAGTGCCATAATATGAAATGGCATTTTTTTTAACTCAAAAGTAAGAAAGATAAAGAAAGACAACATAAAGAAAGATGAGAGGAGAAATAAGAAGATACTGTATACTGACAAGGTTTTTTAACAAAGGCTGACAGAATATGAAAGAATAAGAAAAACAAAATTACAGAAAAAACAATAAACACAGAATAATAGGGAAAGTAATACCTAATACAAATACGAAAGTGACTGGAGAAAGGACACCTGCAAAATTATTTTGAACAGCTCTTCCCAGACATCAGTCTCTGAAAAAAAACAGTATAGTGTGACAAATGCAATACCAAATGCACTTACGATTGCAGTACGAACCACCATCAAAAAAAAGGTCCAGGAAAAGGATTGCTTTCTCCAAATGAAAAAAAAAAAAAAAAAAAANAAAAAAAAAAAAAAAGAAAGTTATGATAAGGTTATGATTTTACATAGAAGAAAGCAATAATGGACAAAAACATCATTGTAAAACAATGATGTAAACAATAAGGATCATTTAGAGATGGATAGGAAGTATGACTTGATGAACACTGAGAGTGAAAACGGAGAGGAGTATAAAGTCCCAAAGCAACCTGCAGAACTAGAATGTAAAGGAGGATACATACAGGACCTAAAGAGACCTCCAATGTGTTAGAATAATAGTATCAGAAGTCAGCATAGACATAGTTATTATACCACAGCTGAACAAAGACAAAAAATGAAAGGGTTAGAAAATGGTATTAGGTAAGAGAAACACACTTAGCTTACATGACAGACTGGACAAAGAAAGAACATACGTTATAGGAATAAAAGTGTTGGCCTCTGTCTTAGACAGAAATGTTAATAAATGAGCAGACTGAAATAAACATAACGCACAAAAAAGAACATAAGCATAGCTTCAAAAGAGAAAGCATTATAAATTAAATCAGATCACCTATCACTTCAAATACATAGCAGGCACCTATAATCTCAGAATTATGAAACTGCAAAACTGCCACAATTCTGTGTCTAAGTATATGGCTATTTTTAAATACCATTTGGAGGAATAAAACACAATAGAAATTACTTAAACTAAAGTTTACCTTTTTTAGTTTTCTCGTGGCACGTGACATCCCATGGTGATGAAATTAAAGGAATAATATATGCTTCTACAGATTATATGGGAAACAGCATTACCAAGAAACTCAACGCTGAAAACGAACTCCAATATAATTGTCATAATTATTTCATACATAACTGCATTCTTCTCCAAGGGAATGCACAAATATCTTGTTGTTTTCAAAATACAGTGTTGCCTCCAGGCACAGAGCCGTATTTCTGTTTGTGATATGATGGAGAATGAGCTCTCTGTGTTCGTGATTACTGTGAGACTAAAGTGGTTCACGAACTCTTTCCTAAAGCAACAGTTGGAAGCACTGGTCAAGAAAGTC
The DNA here is from genome assembly GCA_010365825.1 of Otus sunia. NCBI lineage: Eukaryota > Metazoa > Chordata > Aves > Strigiformes > Strigidae > Otus > Otus sunia. The sequence goes on from MU001486.1 coordinate 209,587, forward strand.
ACCATAACCTGGTGTTATGGACCTCCCTACAGGTTTTTAGTTTGGAGAAATAGAAAAAAACACCATCGTTTCTATAATTTTAGTTGGATCTATTTTATTGTCTAGTGCCAGCTCCTTTTGCCAGTATATACACCAAAGAATCCCAGTGTGCCTAATATAATCAAAAGCTTAAAATCCTTCATAAATCAAATACTATTGCATAACACACAAGTAAGGAAGTAAGTGTGCTTGCGTAAATAACCTAAAGGACTGTAAAATAAGGTTCATTTAAATTAATGTTACACTGACCTTTACATATATTTGCCCAATGGTGGCACTGACTTGATCACCTTTAATAACACCAGGTTCTGTGTGTACTGCTCATTTATAGAAAACCTCACTATGTGGTAAAGCAGTAACACAAATGCTACATTGTCTTACAATTGCCAAAGTCTCAAGTTTCACAGTAGATTTATCTTGTTACGTAATCTCCTTTGTACAAAGTCCTCTCCAGCAACACTGCAACACAAAAAGTATAAAATCTTCATGACTTCACGACCAGTACAATGATTTCGTATTGTTAGAACTGAGTGTCTTTAGTACTATGTATGTGCTCCATGAGCTGCAGAATTTGCCTGAAATACTGACCCAGGTGACAGTGCTCTGAGAGATCTAAGCACTCCTCTCTTCAAAACAGAGGTTCACGGGTGTGGCAAAATGGAGAAGCCATTTATTAAATTAACTGCATCTTTGGTATTAACAAAGTTACCATAAAAAAATCTTCTGTATAAATACCCTCTATTTTGCAGTGAAACAGACAAATGAAGACAAACTCCCTGACAGCAGTCAGTGGTAATCATTTCGAAAGCATATTTGTTTTGCAGTGTTCAAGTGCTTCTGTTCTTCAAAAGGAAAACTGGAACTCATCAGGATCTTCTTGGCAGGCAAGAGACTAAACTGCTGAATGAACAAAGCAATGCTCTGTAAAACTGAATGACAACAAAGTGTACCAATATCTCATTACAAAACCAGAATATTTGCGAGAGCTGCTACTTCAAATTCTGATGCAAATTCAAGCACAGCCATGAAGATTTGCATATCCAAAATGTGCCGATAATTTATGATGCACTGTGTAGACAGTGAACAACAAGCTGCTTTTAAAGCAGTAACCCCTTCATTAAATAGCAAGTTATACCCTTATAACCTATCTCAGCAATGCTTAAACACTGTCAAAATAAAATTAAATACAGACTTACGAGCAAAACTAACCAAAATGTACCTGAAACTATTACTATGCTCAAATACTCACATACTTGCTTTATATTTTATTAAGACACAAATAACTTAAAAGATATTCAATGAACTGTCAAGGTAATTAATTTAGTGATTTTAAAATTTTTCTTCTCTGAATCATTACATACTCTTCTTCCTTCCTAATTGTAACTGTTTTGATCTTGTCACTCATACTACTGAACTGAATTAACATTTTCTGCCATCAAACATAAAGGCTCTTTCTTTCCTTTCCCCTCCACAACTCTGTCTCACCTCTTGACTGTTGTACCCACCATTTACCTTGGCCCAATTCTGATGTCCTTCCAAGCAGAAGGTAAGCCAACTGAACTCCACTATGCCATTTCAAAATATTTGTGTTTCTGGGGTTATTACTTCACTGCTTCAGTAAGCAGATGCAGCTTCTGACTCAGAGGAACATGAGCTGGACCAGGAGGGGATGGCACTGCTGTCCTGTTATGGTGACAGGGAGTTGACCATTCAACTCAAGCTGTGCAAATGTGCAACCACATACTTAGGCCTGTAATGGTATAAAACACAAGACTGTTTTTAATGGCTTCAACTGAATTCTAGTGGAAAAATAGAAATACAGTTTTCCTGCATTTTTTAAGGAAAAACAAACTTAATCTCTTTAACTTAAGGAAATAAGTTTATCATACATTTAAGGATGACCCTAAAACAACTCAGGAGTCGCTGATGTCATTGTGAGGCCAATTTTGATAATCTCTGAATAATCATGGTAATTGGGAGAGGTGCTTCTGGATCCCTGAGAAGGTGCTCAAACAACTAATGCAGGAAACCGTTTCCCAGCACATGAAGGACAAGAGAGGGATCAGTAGTAGTCAGCATGGATTCACCTAGGGGAAGTCATGCTTGACAAACCCAGCAACTTCCTACCATGACTGTCTTGGTAGGCGAGGGGAAAGAAGTGGATATGGTCTACCTTGACTTCATTAAGGCTTTTGACACTGTCTCCCATAAGGTCCTCACAGAGGAGCTGTTGAAGTATGGGCTCGGTGAGCAGACAGTGAGGTGGACTGAAAACTGGCTGCACAGCAGAGCTCAGAGAGTTGTGATCCACAGCACAGAGCCTAGTTGGAGGCGGCTAACTAGTGGCCACCAGTACGTGCCGGGGGCTGTCCATCCAGGAAGCAGCTTTGCAGAAAAGGACTCAGGGGGCCTGGCTGACAGCAAGTTGGACATAGGCCAGCACTGTGTCCTTGTGTCAAAGAACGCCAGTGGTGCTCAAGGATGCATTAACATGAGTGTTACCAGTAGACAGAGAGAGGTGATCCTTCCCCTCCTCATCTCTGTTAATGCACCACCACTGAAGTACTGTGCCCAGTTTTGGGCTCCTCAGTACAAGAGAGAGATGGAGCTACTGGAGAGAGTCCAGTGAAGGGCCATGAAGATGATTATGAGACTAGAGCATCTCTCCTATGAGGAAAAAACGACCAAACTGGGACTGTTTGGCCTGGAGAAGAGAAGGTTCAGGGGGGACCTCATCAATGTGTATACCTGTAATAGTTTAGTCCCTGCCGGGGTCTGAGACCACCCGGCCGCTGCCCCTCCCCCACAAAGGGAGTGAAGTACAAAGCCCCGGGCTGGGATAAGGAAGGTTTAATACAACAGCGTAACAGCAACAATAACAAACAACAACAATAACAATGAGAATAACAGTAATAACAATGAACAAAGCCAAATAGCTACCGAACAGAGCAGTGGTACAACACACGTGCTAACCGACCGGTCGCCTCAGCGGCAGCAGCGCAGCAGGATGTGACGTCCGCCTGGGATCGGAATAACCCGGCTGGAGCTCCCCCCCACTGCTGGGGAAACTTAACCCTATCCTGGCTAAACCAGGACAATACCTGAAAAGAGGGTGTGAAGTTCTACCTGAAGGGTGGGTGAAAGAAAACAGGCAGGCTGTTTTCACTTGTGCCCGGTGACAGGACCAGAGGCAGTGGGTACAAACTGAAACACAAGAGGTTCCGTATGAACATTGGGCAACACTTCTTTGCTGTGAGGGTTACTGAGCACTTGAACAGGGTGCCCAGGGAGGCAGCAGAGTCTCCATCCTTGTAGATCTTCAAAGTCATCTCAACATGGTCCTGGGCAACTAGCTCCAGGTGACCCTGTTTAATCAGAGTGGTTGGACCAGAAGATCTCCAGAGGTCCCTCATTCTGAGTTCAACTCATTCTTCTGTTACTGCTTGTGGAACAGAAGTCGCGTACAGAGCACATTAATAATCTCAGGGGTAATTCTTCTTCAAGTTTTTCTTGCATACACTTTTTCTCAAGTCTTCACTGATTTGTTCCGTTTTACTAGCCTAAGCTTTGCACATTACAGTCTTTATCTCCCAGGAAAAAACCTTCTCTCATAACTTACCAGTCCTCTCAACAGTGATTGTCATGCTCTATCATTTCTCACTTTGGATTATTTTCCAAATATACTAAAATAAGTTATGTTACAAGCTTTAGCATACAAAGTTTCAAGACAACTGCAGGCAAAAAGACAGGATTAGGTTTTCAAAGTCATTATGATAGTGTTTCCCTCATACATAAGAGAAAATTAGCTTCATCTTTAGTTAGGAAGCAGATACCAATGATATTGGCAGACAATGAAGGAGCAGTGGGTATTGTCTACCTTGACATCAGTAAGGCTTTCGACACTGCCTCATATAAGAACCCCAGAGAAAAGGTGATGGGAGTATGGGCTGCACAAACAGACAGTGAGGTGGAGAACAGGCTGAATGGCCAGGCCTCTTGCAGCAGGCTTTGTTATATATCTTAAATGCCTTTACACTGTTTGCCATTAATATGGTGGTTGTTTCAGTCCTAGACATGTAAGCAATCCAACTTAGAACTGAGGTGAAAGAGGCAGATCAAACACACTCAAATCCCAGACAAAAGAGCTGCTAATTATACAAATTTTTAAAATATTATGAGAAGCATAATCATCTAAATGCTCGCAGTATTTTTGACTGCAAAACTATTAAAAATGCTAGATTGTTCCTGTGATTTTTTCAACATAAACTTTCTCCAAAATGTAAAGAAATGTCACATTAATAGCAATGTTCAGGAAACCAAAGCCAAGTGAGAAGCAGAATATTTCAGTTTAGCAACCACTAATTATATCTCTTCCCTCTATTGGTTAGAAGCAAATATAAACTAGCTACTATAGATACAATTAGTTCTTACCATCTTTAATATTATATGCTGATATACTTTCTTCCTTTGCTTTTTAGTTATTAAAAAAACTAAGTAATTCCGATTAAAAAATTACACAAATCAACACGATTTCCTTCAGTATTCTGAACACTTTCACTTCCAACACCCTATTCACTGGAAAGAAAAAGCAGGAAAGAACAGTGTACAAAGATACACGTTGTGGCTGTTGTCTGGATGCTAAGGCTACATGATACTTTAGAAATCCATTTGTGAATTGCATATAGGCATTGATACTGTTTTGCTGTGGATAAAAAGCCAATATATCCACCTGGCTGCTGTCACTTCACTCTCCCAGTGACATGTACGACCAGAAAATACCAATAAGCAATCAGAGTTTTTGCCCGCTCCTTCCTCCCTTAGAATATAAATTTATCAAACTCTTCACCACCAAGTTTCAGCATGGAAGTCAATGTTTACTTCAGGATAAATGTTTTTTGAGGAAGAAAGGAGGGAAACCAGACAAGGGAAGGGTCATGCCAACTAAACAAAACACTGTTTGATTATATCAAAATTCTTGAGAACTGTTCTGGCAAAGTTGCAAGCGGAAAGCAGATACTTGAAATCTGGCAGAAACTGAGTGAAAGAGATGTTGCTTTCTGCTATCCTTATGGAAAAATTGTGCAAAACAGTCCTCCTAACAGACAAAAAATTTGATATAATATTTAAAGGACTGCAGTTGCAAAGTCCAATGTTCCAAAAACTCAGAAATACCAATATGTAGGTTCCTCATGCAGCCTTAGTTTGGATCACATGTATTCCCAGAATACAATCTTGGGTATACATCTCTCCAAAGGGCTGACATTTCCATGAAGGCACAAAACGTACTGCAGTCATCAGTGAAAAACTATTCATTGTCCCTTTTTTTTCCATAGGTCTTATTGTGTATCATTACTTAAATTATGTTCTGAAGTAACAATGATTATTTTTTTGTATGCTTTTTGCAGTGACCATAGCTACAGTGAACATGTCTCACAAACATTAATACCTTTTGCCCTCTCACAACAGGCCTGTAAATTTCTTCCACTTTAACAAATGAAGGAATACAGATTAAGATCCTAAGTGTTCACTAGTTCTGCATTTCTATTTTGAAGACATAGACTTAATTTCCATGTTATTAATTACATAAATCACTGTGTTAATACTAAAGCACTGTTAAATTCACCAGCCACAATTAATGTACTAGAGTTTGGATGATTTTGCATTTCAGTTATTTTAGGTTTTGATAAATAAAATGTGTATTAGTTACATGTAATGTTAAAAGAGTTTTCACATCAAAAATATCCAGTTTTTGCCTAACAAAACAAATGGCTGCATATCTGTAATGGCAGAACATGTAATGACAAAATGCTGAAGTCTTTGGCCTTAGTTGACACCAATGAGATTCCTCAAAGATATGAAGAGCCTTGAAAGCTTATGATCATAGGCTTTTCTACTGAGAAATATCTGTATTTCCTCATGTCACATTCTTCAAAATTCCACTACGTCCAAAAGGTCAGATAATTACAAGACATTCCTAGGCTTCAATGTATACAATACAAACACAGTAGTGCTTTTAGGAAAATAAGGTGAAAAACTTAAAAGATGTACACAGACAAATATTTCAAATCAATTATGAGCCCATGGAGAAGAAAATATACCCTTGCAGTACAGGTATACAATTTACTAGGAACTACATTAGCAATAAAATACATCTGTAACAGAGCACTAATTCTCTTATAGCAACAAATTACATCAAGATGTTGGGTTTAGACAATGCTGAGGCATCAAAAATACTCCATTTTTCTCTACAAACTAAATATATGCATAGCCCTAACTTTAAACAAAAAAAAAATACAATGAAAGACAACTATTTCACTGCAACAAAATCAATTTTACTGAATCTCTAGTTAAGATTTTATCCTTTTTCTGTCAGGAAGCATTTTTTTCCAAGGTTTTATGATGACCTAAACATTAAATTTAGGAAGTATTAGAAAATTATTATTTCACAAGGTGTACCAAATACCCTGGAACTTGAAGACTTTGTAGAAAACCTAGCATTTAATTTGTAGTTTTCTTCACTTCTTCAAATATAACACAGCAGCTATATTTGATTCAAATAATTAAAAAACTTAGTGTAACTTTCTAAGAATTGAAACGAAGATTTTTTGTATTGCTCAGCTACTGTAAGAAGTTCAGCCCAAAAACTACAGCCACACAGTCTTCCACAGAATATATAGCATGTACCAACTCATCCAAGGGCTGTACCCCACTTGCTGCTTCTCTCCTCTACCCTGCCAAGGGAGGTGAAACATGACAGCTCTCTGTCCACAGTGATGGAGCAATACTTGTTTCTTGTCATCAGCACACAGATTTGGTCCTGTTGCTTTTGGGACAGCTCTAAAGTATAAGTTCAGCCCTGCAGGCTTCATATAATTTAAGGTCAATGTTGTTGTATGCCACACTTTACACAAATATGCAAATATTTATATACGAATACTAGTGTCAGAAAACTACAAAATAGACAACATTCTATAGTGCATGACATATGATTGTATGATATGATACAATACATAAAATACGGAAAATACAAAATATTGTACAAAATATTATTTACATACACTTTCCTTATGCAAATGTAAAGTAAGGTAAAATGACATACCTTTGATCTAAATTTTAAGGCACCCAATCTAACAAAGGCTATTTTTAATTAAGTTTGGGTTGATAATTGTTACAATCTTTGTACTGTTGCTCAACTTAGTATGTATGGTACACCCTAACACAGTACAACCAAATGCTGAAGCAGATGGTGACAACACTGAGTTGTAGACTTCAGTGACATTACTTGAGAAAACAGAAAATATAAGAACTGGAAGGTTGGGGGAAAACCCAAATTCACAGCTAAGAATTACCTCTCCTGTTCAACCTATACCTCCTTCAGAATTCAGTATTTTTACAAAAACAAGTAACTTTCTCTAGTAGCTCAAGCAAATCTCTAGCTCATCTTGTTTTGTCCACAAATAAGGAACCTGACCAGGGGGCTAGTTACTTGCTTTCAGAAATCTTGTGCAGCTTACTGCCTTATCACATCAATAGCAACAAATTTAGCCATTCTTGTAAGCAGTTCTTCAGTCAAAAAGGGCTAAGCTTCAGAAAACTGTCAGTTTCGGTTCTGTTCAGAATATCTGATTACTGTCCCAGACCTTAGCAGATGAGGCCTTTATTTGCTTATCTGTCTTCAGAGGAACTTACTTTTATGGCAGTACAGTGCAGCATGTGATTGACTCCTTGCAGAAGCTTTTCTGGCATACATCAGAGTGACATAATCCTGTCTCTGACACCTGCAGCCGGGCCAATAATATAGACATCTATGTATACTGGATGACTAGGTGCATGGCAATAATACAATGAAGATTTTACATTATGCCATAGGTACCCACATATATTCTTTCCTTAACTTTGCCAACAACCGCTGTAGAGTGGATTATTCTTTTTAGTAACACACATTACTAAAGAAATAGAAAAAAAATAATGGTTCCTTAGCATTTTCAGTGAAGAAGAGCAGCTCTAAAAGTACATTTACCTTCCATTACTTTTCCTCAGAACAAAGCTTGCATCACAAAGAGGTATACTACAAAAAAAGAATGAGGTGTCAAGTGCCAAACCACCCTGTTCAGTATGAGAACATTCTGAAGTGCCGCATGTTTATAACAGTGACATGGTCCCCCTAAAATGCTTACGCAAAAATTGTTTTTCCTCTCCCAGGAAATTACACTGACCACTGAAGAGTCTGTGGAAGGTCGCTAAAAAGGGCATCCTTACTAGCTCTTGTGAAGTACTTTTCATGGGCAGCCTGCAGATATAAGATCATCTTACTGACTCCAAAAGCTATTGGATAAAACAAGCACTTAAACATCCAAACAATTTAAAAGTACTTTGAACAAAAATATTTGCATGAAACTAATACACTGAACAGAACAAAATTCCCTAGATTTGTTATAGAAGAAAAAATAGAGTAATTCTGGCTCAAGGGGAAAAAGCATGACTTTTACTGTCTCTGCTCTCAAATTAATGTATTACAGACTAAATTACATCTCCTGAAGGATACAAAAGGTATCAAACCTAATTCTGTAAATAATACTTTCCTGTAAGAATCACCATCATATGCTTCACACTGTCTCTATCATATAATAGTATATATATATATGTACATTATTCCCATTTGAACAGATTTGAGTGGTATCATGGGCAATGGATAATAATATGGGTGCTTGGATGGAAAAAGAAATCGAGTACCATAAAACAATAATTAAGGCAACAGCAATAAAAAAGTTAGCATGTTTCCTGAAAGTTTATGTTTATCCTGAACAAGATATTCCTTATTTCCCATGTTTTAGGATTTTGACTCAAAAGAGGGCAAAGTAATGTTACCAAATGTTTTTCCCTTCCGTGTGCAACACATTTGGAATAAATATAGGCAATTTATATGACCAGCAGAGAAATATTCTACAAAAAAATTCATCTTATGTTCAGTGAAGACCACAAAGGAGAGACTGAAACTTCTAGTTAGTCATGTTTAATAGTATATGGTTTATACAATAATGAATAAGGCTCCAAGAGGTTATTGCTACAGTCTAAGCAGAAAATACTGTTGGGCTGTGCTGATGGTATATATTTAAGAGGATTAAATTCCAGGCAGTCTGTAAAAAGGCACTGAAGAAGACACTGATAGCCTGCAGTTTTAAACTTCACCTTCTGTAAGCAATTACAGAAGTGACAGATTAGAGCATCGGCTTCAGATGCAGAAGCTACAATCCATGATACACATTTTTTAGAGGAAGCAGAAATAGATCAGACTGTCAGTTCTTAACTCTAAGGCTTCTCTGAAGTCTTCTGTTTCCAAAAACATTACATTGAGCTGCAGCTTTAGAAAGTGACAGATGAGTTCACCAAGGAAAAAAACTTTAAAACTTGCTCAAGGAAAAAGAAACATACAAAGTGTTACTAAAACAGCCTCACTTTTGACATCTTGATGGAACAGAAAATGTTTGCAAGATGTGATACCCCGTTTCCAACATGAACCTACTGAGAACAAACTTAAGTCAGGTTTAGAGGCTACCAGAATCAGCAGCTTCTTGAGGACAAAAGGACTTCAGTGATGATGACTTCCATTCTTAAAGCTGAACGTAAAAAACCTGTCCAAACACTACGCTTGAATTCTGAGCAATTACACCTTAAGAACTTGTTACCAAGATTAAAAATTTCTCACAACTTGTAGTAAGTTAATAAAGTCTAACCTTGCTTTGGATCTAACAGTTTTGGAGACAAATCATTATGCATTTCTGTGCAACAGCAACCCCATGCCCTGCAACAAAACAAAGATTTAAGGGGATCCCTTGCCAGTGACTTGTCCATAAGGTCTACCAGGACTGTTTTTAAAACATAGTGAGTTTCATGCCTTCAGTTACAGATGAACCAGTATCATTACAGACATAACTGCTTGTAAATTGCAGTTTACCACACCTTTCACTACTGCTGACAAGGCAGGGAAGGAATCTCAATTCCTTCTCCTCCCTGTCCTGAAACTGCCTGTGAAAGAAGGTGATAGGAGTTAAATACTAATCATCACAGGAATAAAGAATAAAAAATACTTATCCTATTTTTTCTCAAGGGCTTATGTTCTTATCCTATTTTACTATAAATCTACTTAGATCTTGCACCAGACTTTCTGTAGCTTAGAGCTCCACAGTTACAGTATGCTATATGCTATCCTCCAACAATTTACTGAAACGCAAGTGATGCAGGCTACGTGACTGCATGCAAACTCCATGTTGCCATGCCTTCTGCAACTTTTCTAATCTACTTCATGTAACTCTTTTATTATCCTGAAGTCTGCAGTACAGAAAAACCCATATACCAATGTACTTGAATGGAAGAGGAATGTCATTATCATAATTTTGCAATATATATTATATTGCTCTGCAAGAAATACAGTTTTGCACTGATCTAAATCTTCAGATGCTCAAAAAATAGCAATTGTACAGTTGTGTCAGAAGGGAACTTCACATCATGTTCAACCTGCAGTAAGATTAAATAAGAGCATTACTTAATTATATTTATAGCATTACTTAGTTATATTTAACAATGTTTTCGTACATTTTTCTGTTAAATATTTCCCTTACTGATGAGTTACCCAAATAGTAATTAAGCCACTAATATTCAGGAAACAATATTTCAAAATTATGAAATGTAATTAAAATGAAATTATTTTCTGATTGGTTAAAATAACCAGATTCTTTAACCCATCTAGGGAGCATTCAACGGAAATAAAAAAAGGAAAAAAAAACCAACAGAGAAGTAACATGTAATAGTTACTATACCACTAACAATCAAAACGTGCCACATCTATACTCTTTTTAATCTGGAAAATCAAAGGAAACACCAGGTTCCCTTGATATAATTTAAAGCAGGATAGCTCTGAAGATACAAGGACTGTACATAACAATCACAGGGGAATCTGTAAAAAGCCATTAAAGGGAAAGGAGAATACCATTCTTGCAGCAGAAAAAGATGCAGATCACATCCCAATGAATGAGAGCAGCTCAGGTGTGTTTAGGATTCCTGCAAATACAGCTGACACCTTGCAAAATCCAAGTGTTCATATCAAATACACACAATGGATTTGCAAAAGAAACTTCATGTATGCATCTAATGGAATAAGTATGAAGACTATGCAGACAACATCATCCCACATTCCCAGTCCCAAAATACATCTGACCAAATTTTAGAGAGCACTCCAAGTGCTGTGTTGATCACTGGGACAAAAAAGGAGGGAAAGGCAGCCAAAAGGGAGAAACTTTAGAAGGAATGAAAAAACATAAATATTATACATATGTGTATATCTCTCGTTGCTCTTTAAGAAAAGACTACTCAGTTACAGAATCATTTAATCCATGAGACAACTGAAACAGGAAATGTTGTGACCAACGGGTAACATTAAGATGCTGGGAAGGTCTAGTTTCTTTCAAGAATCTGCAGTAGCTACCTAATAAAAATAAACACATAAATACCCAGGGAATATTCAGTTCTCCACTCTAAGTACAACACACAGTTAAAAGGTAAAGGCTCATGACGATAAAAACAACTGAATCATTTCTACACATGGGAAGAGAACAGAACAAATTAAGATGTGGTTAGTGTACTGGCTGAAAGATATGCTCCATTCTCCTGAATACAGGTGACCAGTGATAACTGAAAGCTACCCAACATAGGCTAGAAGAGACCTGAAGTTCCCTGTTTAAAGAGATGCAGCAGGCTAGAGAAAGCAATGGACTTTTTTTTAACCAGATTCTCTCAAGAAAGACAGTGCAGGAGAGAAAAGTACAGAGTCAGAAGGCTGAAAAAATGGGGAGCACAAGATCGGAGAGTTAAGCCTAGGAGGTGTAGACAATACCCTCAGGTTGCCTTCCACACAGCAAAGTGAGGAGGAGCAAGACAGAATTCACCTCTTCAGTACCTGATTACAAGCACTGCCTAGGGACCTTTCAGAACACTAACCTTCTCATTACCTTCCAAACACACAGACTACTGATGTATAGTGAGCTGCCACTGCAGGGGATCCTTTGCAGCAAAGTCATTACAGTCACTCAAAATTCTCTTCTGAATAACAGAGAATAGTGCAGAAGAAAGAAAAATACTTTCCCATAATCCAATCCAACCCCATCCCACAGCATAAAACATCACAGGAAAAAAACCCCAACCATTCTTTAGCATAACACACTGAAAAAGGGAATACATAAATAATGAAGAGAACTAACTCATTACCAGCCTTTATATACTACACTTCTATACAAAAGAGAATGTATTAGCATTCATTCTGGTTAGTCTTCAGTCTTATTGTTGAAGGTTACAATTTTAGAATAACGTAGCAATATTATGCTTAGGTCAAGAAAGATGTTCTTTGTATATGTTAAAGGCAAAGGCACCCCTGATCAGAAGAACAAGTTGATAGCCTTCTTTTGAGCAAGCAATTAGACCTTGGACAGGGTACATTGCCAACTTGGCAAACAAACTCAAGGCCCATGTATCCTTAGCTGAACTACCCTCATTATAATACTAAAAATCATACCTGTAGGTCAAGAAGACCCTTGTCCAGGTGAAGACCCTTCCCCTGAGCATGCATAGAAGTATGGTGTCAGCAGTATTATACTTGTATGTAAATTATAAACTAATCATCATAGAGAGGATGGACTTGAAAAATAACTAACTCTGCTAGTTTTGTGTATAAACAGAGTGCAAAAAGTCCCACTGGTGTGCTTGATTTGTGGGAAACCACTGAACACCTAGGCTTGTGCAACCCTAAAATAAAGAGGCAATGTCTCTCCTGAATGTGTGATTATTGACCTACTGCACACCGGGTAACAAATCTGCCTTTTGGACAACACTTCCATTTTTCATCTCCAGATAAAGAAATGATAACTGTCTTATATCTAGTAAAAACAAAAACAAAAAAAAATCAGCACTGCAAAGATATTCATTTAAACAATTATGTCAAGTAAACAATTACATCAAATAATAGAACCTATTACTAACATGGTTTATGCTTTTGAAAAATGATGCTATTTTTCACATTCACAATAAATGCTGCAGTCATTCACACAAGTTTTAGTAATAAAATTTGCTACAAACGCTACTAATGCTTGTTAAAATTCAAAGCAATCCCTTAATGAATGTAATGACTAATTACAATAAAAGGGAAATTATTTCAATCAAGGAAATGCCTAATAACAATTAACCTCTTTATTTCTATGCAAGTATTTGTAAGACTAAAGCAAGGACAGTTTGTCTTAGATGACACTGACACACTGCTCAGAGAAATGCCATAGGCATAGCTGTAGCATAATTGTTTATACATCAACAGCAGCAGGCAAGATTATAATTGCAAAATAAAGTTCAAGGGAAAGCAAACAATAGAATTTTGAAACAGACCAAACAGCAATTCCTGTGTTAGTCATTATTACTCTTAGTATCTAAACAAAACTTTCTATTTAACCAAGTGGGAGTTAGAAAACCTGTACTTCAGGGACAGACAAAGGCTCAACAAATTCTGAGAAAAGCTAGACAGACTTAGTACCAGTGTTTTCTGTGTGGGTTTGCTGTCAGACAAATATTCAGAGATCTTCTATTCACGCTTCTATCCTTTCATCTGGGACAGTTAACTCGTATCTCTACAAATGTTGAAAGCCAGCATGAGAGCTAAAATAAGGAAACCTATTTTGCAAATCGATTCACATCTATATTCTCATTCTACAAACTATATTTCTAATATAGCATTACATAAATTTCTGCCTTAATGCTTGAACAAAAACCCCATCATTTTAGTTTTTTCTATATTCTCAATAGCCACACTGCAGTGCTTCTTACATGGATAAAAGCACTAAATAAAGGATGCAGAAGCTATCATTGTCCTATGCCTTCACCCCAACTACAAAACTGACCTCACTAAGTTTTACTTCTTACATTTGAAGTGCCAAGCCTTGAAAAAAAGTTGTATTTTGAAAATGAAATCTTGATTTTAAAAGTCATGCAGTTTTCTGAAAAACTGACAATTATTACTAATTTGTTACTGTATCACAAGATGGAACAACATGTTGAATTAAAATTACATCATATGCTGTGAAAAAGGATACAGGAGGATCACACTTGTGATCCCTTTATGTCAACAGCTACGCTTTACCATAATCCAAGCAGAACATCTGTTACTCCTGTTAAAATAGAAAATCCTACCCCTACACAGAAACTCAGAGAGATCTTCAATCTCCATTAAATATATTTATCTTTAATTAAACAGAAGTTAATTTAGTCTTATTAAAAAAAAATTAAGCTAATACACCTAGAGCAGAATTTAAGGTTTGAATTTTTATTTTCTTGAGCTAAATGAAAAACTCATTTTTCATCTACCATAACTGTATACTAATCTAATTTGCCAAAGTCTTCAGCTAGACTTAAAATTTGTGTGCTTTAATACCCCACTATCTAGCATGGACTAAAATTAAAGGTCACCAAAAAATCCACATTTCTAAGCCTCCTTCCATGATGAAATTTTATTTTAAAAAATATAAATGGAATTAACAGTACCAGCTATGCACTCTGTTGTACTACTGTGATTACAAAATCACACCGCAAATACTTCTATTTTAACATCAAGGCAAATGGTACTTAGTAAAAGACAAAATATTTTATTTTTCCAATTTAAAGTGTCTCCTCTAGTCCAAAGAGTCTCCAGGCAAAATAATTTTGGCCTATGCAAATTTCCTCTATCCTTTATCCAAGGATGTCATGGATTTTTGAAAAATAGTCTGCTTTGGACCTATGTTTTCTGGCCAAGCTTCATGGTCTTCTGGCAGAAGCCCTGCACTATTTATGCATATCCAATGTCATCCCAAGAGTGAGAGCGCAAACATATGTTACAGGAAATTAATCCTGGGCAAGCACAAGGCTTCAATGAAAAAAAAATCACACAGTAGTTCAAAACGTGAGTAAAAGACTTTTCATTTAATAAAAAAATTCTTAGTATTTCAGGGCAAAATCACATCCAGGAAGTAGACATCAACAGAAGAAACTCATTTCAACTGATCCTCCTTTCCCCTGTGTTAGCATTTCTACACTAACAATTTAGGAACAGCTAAAATTTGACACTTTTCATTCACTGTTACTCAATAGTTGCCTTCAAGTATCATGAACCAACTTTAATGTTCTGACTTTCAATAGTTTTTGCCAGTTCCTCCTGTATTTCTGATATACACATACCACTTTTTAACATCACACAAGCAATCAGTAATTGCACTGGTCACAAGACATAGCTGTAAGACTGCCACTTAAAAAGACAATGCTTTAGAGCCTGCTTATCTAAAAGACTGTATTTAGTTGACACATCCAGGTATTAAGAACTTCATAAAATGCATCATGGAAGAGGTGCAAATGAGAAATGTAAGTCTTCCCAACAAAATACATGACTAACTGTGGAAGCACCATCAGGAGTAGCTGTAAATGTGGAAAACCAAAAGCCTATGTTTCACAATCTTCAGTAAACTTTCACATTATAAGTGTTTAAAATAACAGTCACTACAATCTAGATAACAGACAACAGACTAAAACACATGGCTAGAAGAGCAACAAAATAAAGGTTTTAGAGGAAAAACAAGTATGTTACAAACAAATGTGACTTCTGCAAGACTTGATGAGCAGCATCAAAGGCCAGGTTTAAAAGTCCATGTCATGCTGAACCTGCCTAGTCATCTTGTCATTTTGAATAGCTTCTTCTGTCTCTTACCCTACTGGAAAAAATACCCAGGACTCTTCTGCCTCATACCTTGCAAAAGGCTGTTGCAGTGTTCCCTGTCTTTTTTAACTGCTCTTTTCTGAGCTTTAGGACTTGCATTCCAATGCCAGAAGTTGTCACCTTCGATCTCGCTGATCCCTTACTGTTGGACAACATAGCTGTACAGCAGTCTGTGCCAATGAATAATGTACACAGGAAGGACAAGGGATGTACTTGGAGGAATTGTTTTCACATTTTAGTCACCAGGTTTCCAGAAATACACTTTCAGAATCAGATGGACAAAAAAAAATTAACACACGATGATATTCAGCATAGAAGTGCCTAACTCCTGGGCTTCTGCCATCTTAAAGTACAAGTTTTACCAAATTACCCTGTGAAGTTCCCTTCATCAAAAGGGCATAGAGCTTAAGAAAAAAAAAAATTTAAAACTGTAACATCTAAAATATCCCTGCTCTCTCCCTGACTCAGTATGCTGATTAAGACAGCCATGAAATACCTAAGAGAGGGACATGCCTGAAATTTTACTGTTTCACAGGACTTGGGCTGCAAGTAAGGTGTCATTGTAAAAAAAAAGAAAGAAAACTGATGAGAACAAGACTGACAAACTGGTAACAACATATGAGAAGAAGGCTGAGGTACTCAGCAACATTTTTGCCTCAGTCTTCACTGGCAACCTCTCTTCCCACACCTCTTGAGTGGATGGACAAGACAGGGACTAGGGGAGCAAGAGAAGATCAGGTTTGTGACCACCTGAGGAACCTGAACATACATAAATCTAAGAAACCTGACAAGATGCATCCCAGCATCCTCAGGGAACTGACTACTGAGCCACTCTCCATGATATTTGAAAAGTCATGGCAGTCAAGTGAAGTCCCTGGTGACTGGAAAAAGGGAAACATTGCACCCGTTTTTAAAAACGGTAGAAAGGAGAGGATTCTGGGAACTACTGACCTGTCAGCTTCACCTCTGTGCCTGGGAAGATCCTGGAACAGATTCTCCTAGAAGTTATGCTAAGGCACATGGAGGACAAGGAGGTGATTTGACACAGCCAACATGGCTGCACCAAGGGCAAGTCCTGCCTGACCAACCTAGTGGCCTTCTGTGATGGAGTGACTACACCAATGGACAATGGACCTATGGATATTGTCTATCTGGACTTCTGTAAGGCCTTTGACATGGTCCCCTACAACATCCTTCTCTCTAAATTGGAGAGATATGCATTTGATGGGTGGACTGTGCAGTGGATGAGAAATGGGTTGGATGGTTGCATCCAGAGGGTAGTCGTCAACAGCTCAACATCCAGATGGAGACTGGTTACAAATGGGGTCCCTCAGGGGTCCATACTGGGACCAGTACTGTTTAGTATCTTCTTCAGTGATGTAGATAGCAGGATCAAGTGCACCCTCAGGCAAGTTTGCAGATAACACCATGCTGAGTGGTGCGGTTGACAAGCCTGAGGGACAGACTGCCATCCAGAGGGACCCAGACAAACTTGAGAAGTGGGCCCATGTGACTATCATCAGGTTCAACAAGGCCAAGTGCAACGTCCTGCCCATGGGTCGAGGGAATCCTATACACAGATACAGGCTGGGCAATGAGCAGATTGAGAACAGCTCTGTATGTGGATGAAAACCTGGACATGAGCCAGCAATGTGCACTTGCAGCCCAGAAAACCAACCATATCCTGGGCTGCATCAAGAGAAGTGTCTGCAGCAGGTTGAGGGAGGTGATTCTGCCCTCCTACTCTACTCTGGTAAGACCCCACCTGGAATACTGCATCCAATTCTGGGGTCCTCAGCACAGGAAAGACACAGACCTGTTAGAGTGGGTCCAGACGAGGGCCACAAAAACAATCAGGGGGCTGGAGCACCTCCGTTATGAGGACAGGCTGAGAGAGCTGGGGCTGTTCAGCCTGGAGAAGAGAAGGCTCCAGAGAGACCTTACTGTGGCCTTTCAGTACTTAAAGGGAGCTTGTAAGAAAGATGGGGACAAACCTTTTAGCAGGGTCTGTTGCAATAAGACAAGGGGTAATGGTTTTAAACTAAAAGAGGGTACATTTAGACTAGATATAAGGGAGAAATTTTTTACCATGAGGGTAGTGAAACACTGGAACAGGTTGCCCACAGAAGTGGTGCATGTTTCATCCTTGGAAACACTCAAGGTCAGGTTGGACAGGGCTCTGAGCAACCTGATCTAGTTGAAGATATCCCTGCTCACTGTAGTGGGGTTGGACTAGATGACCTTTGAAGGTGCCTTCCAACTCAAACTATTTTACAATTCTATGATAAAATAGTTTGCTTTTGTGCAATCAGCCTTAAAAAAATTTAAATTCTTAACAGTAGCCAAAATAATCCTTTAAAAAGCTGCATCACTGTGAGGGCATGAAGGAAAAAAAACATCTCAAGTAATAAAATAGATATACTACCGTCTCACAAGAACGTGTAAGTATTCCCAGGATGATTACCACTTAGGAATTTTGTAAACAAAATATCTGTAGGGACTGTAATCCTTAAGCATGCATGCTTAGACACAAACAGGAGTGTCTTAAATATTGTACTGATAAAAGGCACAGCTTTAAAATGTATTGATTTCAGTTCACAGTAAAGATTTTTTTAAAAAAAGTATAAATTATATATTCAAGACTATTCAAAACAATAAAAACACACCTGAAAAGATACACAAACCTTTTCACTGAAAGGCAGTAGTGTTAGCTCATACTACTTTCTTAATTCATTTTACTAATGCAGTCCCAAAGACAACCAAAGCAAGTGATTCAGCTATACTGAAGATGACACCTACTTAAATGAAAGATTCATACTTAAAACTACCATCCAGTAACACAGAAATTGTTAATGCCTCAAAAGTACTTTATGGCTGGCTGTTCTGATTTGTCTTAACACTGCAACACATGTCACATCAGCCAGGTGGAAGAGTCATTGTACAGTCCTCCACAGAAGAGTGTTAATAACAGCAATTTTCTCATTTAGAATTGCGTGTTTTTAAAGGCTGCGGAGAGCACCTCTTGAAAGTAGGACAAAATTAAAACCAACCTTGCCAATTATCTTTAAATTTACCTCATGTGCAAAGAAACAGTAGAATGTATTTTCATCTTGTTGAACTCTTCTGAATAATGCTTGTCTTATAACCTCCTTCAAAAAGTTTATCATTTTATAGTTCCAAGTTCAGAACTTCGAAATGAAATAAATCTGTACATGTCTGAAGATACTGTTTTTTGACGTGATGATTCCAGCCACTTGAGAATACTCTACTGTCACAATCAATACTTATTTTCCTCTAACTTTTAAAGCATTATCTTAAGAGCAGCTCAGTAGAACTGAATGTAAACAGAAATGACAAAGCAGAGTGTAGTCAAACATATTTGAGATGTAGAGACCTACAGAGCTTCAGTTTTACACTGCCAGCAAGCATTGCCTGTTTTACTTCTACAAGATGTAATTTTGCATTTATCAACCTGCCAAAGCTACAATGTTTTTGAAAGCTCAAAGCCAAGAAATACAGAATGTGCAGATTCATCACACAACAAATGAAATGAACAGGCAATTAACAGGACATATTTAGGAAATACTACACAAATTCTCTATTTTATTCAAAGATGCAGTTGACTACAAAATAACCAATGGTCCACAAAACAGGGCTGATAGGCCTAAATTTCTCCCATTCAAAACACCATTAAAGGCTAGATATAGTAAATGGATGGGAAGTAGGAACATTTTCCTACACAAAAGGACTCTTAAGTTACTAAAACCCATTCAGAAGGCATCAAGCATGAAGCATTGTCAGCCACTACCTACTAATAATCATTCAAAATTTTAACTGTGTTTACACTAGATCAGAAGCACTCCTCAGGTGGCTTTTCTATACCTACCTCAATGTTCTCCTCTGGATAATCAAGTCAGAGGCAACCTGAGCTGCTCAAACCCGCCCAGGAACTCACTACAGATTCATTAGTGTGCCAGGTAATATCAATCAGAGCAAGGTCTGTTTTGTACAAGATCATGCATCGCCATCTAACATATCAGATCACACAAAAAGCATGGGGCACCATGCAACTTGGCATCTGCACTGCCAGCTACACTGGGAACTAGGTGATGTTTCAGTGAAATAATTTAAGGACTTTCAAAATAAATCTTATTAGAAACTTAATGTCACAACACAGTGGGGAGCTGGAAGAAATGCACCCAATCATTTAACTAAAAAACTATGGAACTGTCTAGCATGCTGTCAAATCAGGATATACTTCTGACTTCACACCCATGCTGAAACAAAGTACAAGGCTACCTTACCAATTATTTGCTCTCTTGTGTATAAAATGCAAGCTACAGTATGCAGCTATGTTATTAAATCCTGTTTTTATAGGTTGCAAAACACATTTGTAAGGATTAGGAATATGCATCAGAAAGAATTCATTATTCATCATATTACCCCATTTACAGGCTTGTCATAATTTGTGATGCAATGTGTATTAGAGACAAGAGAAATCATAATCTGCCACCTTATCAAGTTCAGTATATTTCACTGTACAGCAATGAATGTTCCACCTGTCTATGATTTATCCTTTAAAGCAAAATTTTACATGTATCCACTGAAAGAACACCTACATGCATGTCTATAACTAGAAATCTTATTTTAACACAAGTAAGATGTATTTAAATTGCATCCTGGTGATTCAAGTTTTAAGTGCTTGACAAAGCAACCTTAATGCTTTTAAATTGGTGGATTTTGTTTGCTTTGTAGATAGGCTTTTATTTCACTGCCAAATGGAAAATCATTTTAAAAAGAAAACTAATTCAGCAGCTTCCAGAATCAAGGTTCGCAGAACAATTTCAGAAGGATGTCCAATTAAGTACACTTAGTTGTTTCCTTTCATTTTACTGACAGTAATTAAAAAATATACCATGATAACTGAATCTAGTACAGAGCTTAAAAAAAAACAGGGGAAAACAAAACAAAACACAACAACACAAAACAAGCCTTGTCACACAGATTTGTCTCAAGAGCAAAACACCAATGTGGAAGACATCTCTTATAGACTTTTATCAGCAGGTGACAGAACTATCTAGCCCTGAGCTGGATCATGGTGGTAAGTTTAATTATGAATTCCTCTTATGAATGACTCTTCAAGTCATATCACCCTATTGGTCTTTTAGACCCATAAAGTGACATATAATTGGCTTGCTTAATGGCAAATGGCAGTTTTTTAAACAGGATACTTGAGGATGTATCTTTCCTAAAAAGACTCCAGATTTTATAATTTAATATACAAACGCAAAAATAAACTACATAGAGTTTTGAAACATTTTTACATTCCTTTTATTTTTTCATATGAGGCAACTTTTAATATTGTCATATTACTTGACCATATTTCATTAAATGGTCTTTTTTCTTAATGTAATTTATGCTGAGGGATTATTTTAATTGATCTATGTATAGGAGAGGCAATCTATAATAAGGGAGAAAATCTATTAATATTTTTACTGTCCTCAGAAGTATGTTGCTTCACAGTAGAGTCTCCATTTCATTCTTCTGTCACCACGCTCTAGAGAGAGGTTACCACTACAGTTACAGTAGTTTGTACAGCTATTGTACTGTCTGCTTAATTCAAGAGATTACATATATCCCTGTCGCATAGCAGATCTAACAAAAATGGAATTAACGAGAGTTATCCTCAGTAACTAGACTATATTTAGTCAACAGGGTGGTTGTAACAGACTACTAACATCCTTTATGAAACAATTTAAAATACTATTTTATTTGGACATATTTTTGCATTTCTGATCAGAAAGTGATCAGAATGGATAAAACAACTTTCACTAACTTCCAAACAACTTCCAAACAACTTCCAATTTGCAAGAAGCTTAAAAAAATACATTCTGTTTCTTCAGTAGAGTCAGCTCTTAAAACATTTGAGTGTTAAAACTTCTTGAAGTTTGAAATACGTAGCAGCACTAAGTACAAGAATCACATCTCTGCTTCCGTGTGTATTTGCACTTAAGGTTACTTACTGTAAATTTCATACAGACAGGAATTTATAATCAATAATAGATATACATACATTTACATTTATTTCATTTTTAAAATACAGGCCAGTATTGCCATACTTTTTTGTTCTGAGGGCATTCAGTTCTGTTCTAACTTTGCTGGACCAAAATTTCTACAAAGACATAACACACAGATGATGTGCTAACCTGCGCAGAACCTGGCCAGACCACTGAATCAGGCCCATCCTAGGGAGCTTCAGGACTTTGGCACCAGCTGATGATGGCTAACATCTCACTGCATGGTGGTCAAACAGGTTAGCAGCTTTGTTTATACAAGTCCCAGACAGCCAACCAGTCACCAAAAGACAATGGAGGACAATGTGAAAGTTTATAAAAAAACTAGAGAATTTATGACAGAGAATGTATTACTCAAACATTCAGTAACTTTGAAAAATTTCCTACAGGAAGAGGCTGTATCAGCCATCTATACTTAAAAAATCAACAGCTGGAATTTACAATATCCACCTGGGGCATATATTTATGTCCGTAACAGATAAGCAGCTTCAAACAGTTTAAGAGGAGTTCAGTTCTAAAAAAGATAAACCTGATTTGATGTGCTCCTTGAAAGAGCTTCACGCATAAGCTTCTGCAGTAATCTGATTCCAACTAATTAAAATTTTCTAGCAACATACTAACTATACGTAACTCACATTTTCAGCAAAATTGCTGTTTTCTGTATTTAAAGCCCTTCTATGTCTTTGCTTCCTCAGACTAATTTGTAAAATGCATAAATAAACCTAAGTAACACAGAAATTTCCATAAGGAGGCGATCTGACTCATCCACGAAGTCAGCTTTCTTGCTCACTCACCCCTCACAAGGCTTCTAAGTGTCTGAAATCAAGCTGTTACAGATTTCAACTTACATATTATTGCTATAAATTATGCCTGAAAATTGGTTTTCTGGTTGTTTAGGGTTTTTTTCCCTGCTCCTTCAGAGAGGAAAAACAACTACCTTTGGAGAACCAGAATAGGCAGGTGAGGTTTTTCTGCATACACATGAAACAAAGTATACACATTATTTAATGTTTGGAGATTTTACTCCTGTAACAAGAAAAATGTTTTTCTATTGAACTGTCCAGTTCATGCATTTTTGGTTGTTCATATTATGTACTAGATACAATTACAAATATGCAGGCATGTTTCTTGAATTTTTCACTTATATCATCAATATTATTATTTCTCTCTGAGTATTAGTGTGCAAAACTTTAATAAAGGTACATGGTATACACACATCCCTTGTGACAGAGGCCAAGAAAATATTCATACAGAAATTGTGCATTTGGCATCACGTCAACAGGATTTAAGAATGTAGCTGGTGAGAGGGGACAGGATGGAGATGGGACACAGGATGTGGACACAGACACCACCAAAAAACTTGTGGAAATGAGCTTTAGAAGTGGATTATAATTCTATCATAAACTAATATAATATTTGCCATAGTTTTTTCATACTTAACAGAACTGTTAAGAATTATGCTTCCTATAATAGGAAAGAAAGAAAGGATAACTATTTCTGTTATAAAATTGTGAGTTTGAGTTTTTTCTTGTTTTAAATGCAGCCAAGTTTCTGGCCCACTTTCTCTGACTACCCTCAACACTGTTGCAATCTGCAGGAAAGAAAACTTGCATGTCTTTAAAAAAAGAAACAGCAGCTGTTAGTCTAATTTGTAATCATTGATACTACAAGTCCACAAACCTTAACTGTCAGTACATGTTACTAGCAACTGTCATTACATAAATAATTTTAATTCTGATGACAACTGCATTTTCATATTTTAATACATTGGGGTTCACTGCATATATTGACAATTGGTTTTGCTAAATGTATTATACAACATGTTCCACCTTAATAATCTCATAAATTAAATAAGCTTCTTCTCTACACTGTGAGGAAAAAAAGGCTAAATAAGGGGCAGAAAAGTGAACCCAAGTCTCTATGCCTTAAAGTCAATCTGACAAAGAAAAGTCCTTGTTAAAGGCCTGTCCTTAAAGAGAGAATATTGCTGCAATTTGGTATTATCAAAATGTGCAAGTCAAAGAGTTTATACAACTAACACTACTTTTTCCTTAGTGAAAATTAGCAAATTTGAGATAAAAATATGAAAAAAGGAGGCTCAGTGGCTATATGAGCATTGGAAAGGTACTAGAATCCTGCTTTATGCCTGATCCATTTATGAAAATTAAAATGAAATGGCCAATCAATACAACTGCACAATGTATGCCATTTGTATTTTTTACAAGGTTCCACTCTGATTAAAAACAATATTTAAACTACTCACATAATTTTGCCTTTCTCAAGCTTATGTCACATTTATTTCTTCTCTCTACTTTTGGCATATGAATGCTAAAAACTTCTTCTAAATGCCTTGGGAAATTCCAGTGCCATAACTTTATTGTTATAAAGTGCTTGAAATAATGAAAACAATCCATTTTTTCCAATAGCTTTCTCTTCAAGTAAATTCCTGTCTTGGTCCATAGTTATTTTTTGTAAGGGTGAATGTACTTAAATTAAGGAAACATGCCTGTTATTGCACAGATATTTGTATAGTATGCTGTGTTTGTAAACCAGAGTCATCCAAACTTGCAAAAGATAAAATTGGTGTGATGACACTTCCCTCAAACAATTCATAACCTGGACAAATGTCTGTAGCACCCAACAGCATCATGGATTAATTACTGTCAAGGGTCATCATCTTAAGTGTCCTTTTGGTACAAATCGAATTAGTTCCTACACACAATCTGTTGTCCAGTCAACACAATCCCACAAATTCTAAAACTGGAGATTGACATGACATCAAATTAAAAAACAGTATTCTTGAGCATTTAATGGGGAAGAAATGAACACACTGCAGAGGTGACAATGCTCTGCTGAGATGTACAGACTTAACACTACTACTGCCCATAGTATTTAAAAGAATAGGAAAAAAAGTATTATTTTTATTATTAAAGAAATAAAATTACTAAATAGGATTAGTGTCAAATTGTTCAAATTACAAATATAAAATATTTAATTTGCCTTTCCTAAAGGTATGGTCACAGTAAATAGAGAAATACACATTGTTAGGCCAGTAAGTAATCAACCAGAGCACATGTCTTTCCTTTATCAAGGAATAAAAAGAGTTGGTACCCAGAGACTATAAAAACAAACATCAGTGATCTACACTACTCAGTTCCTACTTCTTACCGGTTAAATAGCAAATACTAAGCCTGCATTTGCAACCTACAGAATAGATCTTTTCCATCTACTTAGTATTTTCTATTAAGGAAAAAAAAGTATATAGTTTTGCTTGCTTTTTCTGCATATTCTTTAACCCAAAGTACTTCCATTCAAACAGGATTACAATACAAGCATTCTCCAGTTTTTTTCTTACTATTTTGTTGTTCTCCCCATCCGTCTACCTCAGGCACATGCAGCAAGCCTACTTTCACATACAGCCAAAATCACTTCTTACCAGATTAATTTACTTCCTACAGCCATATCATTACTTAGGAATCAAGCTGATAACAATAACACATTTTTTTCCATTTTCAACATTTTGCCTCTGTAGACCCTACACCTGCAGAGCCTTCACCAAGTCTCAATCCCTCAACCAATCAGAGCAGTATTTTACTGCAATTTTGTGGTCAAGGAAACTAATGGACAATGCATTGGATTAAGTTGCCTTCTACATACAGACCTAAATTACCATGTTGAAATCCACTGGCCTAATAAATCCATCTTCCTTTAGATATTTGTCAGAGACTGGAAATTGCTGTTACAATATCAAAATCATTTTTAGCAGAGATTTCAGAAGAAATTGGCTTCCTGGGAACACAGAGAAACTATATTACATTATCATTATCAAATACAAGCATTACAATTCTTATTCAAAGAATGCAAACTATAATTTATCATCATGTGAACTATATAATCTACTGTAGCTTGAAATCTCATGAAGCACAAGCCCAGCATATTAACACGAAAACATATTCTAAAAATACTTGCAATTAATTATGCAGTTCAAAACTTCAAGCATGTAAGTTTTGTCAAGCACTGACAAAAAAGTCACCTTTGATAGAGGCTTGAGAAATAAAACAAAAAAATTCTTATAAACTAAGAGATAAGTTAACATAACCTGTTTCAGTTTCTAGCCTGAAGTTTAATTTCAAACTGATCTTAACAGTATTTTAATACTGAGAAAAACGCAGTATTAAGATTCAGTTTCATTGAAAAATTAGGTTAGCATTTTCCTCATACACACAGTTCCAGAGGAAAAGAAACCATCTCACTGCACTGATGTACTAAGACTAGTAAGCGTTTGAATTAGCTTCTGCTCCGATTTTGCGGATGTATAATGATTTTTTTATTCTTTTCTGTTAGAAGCAGCAAATATAAAAACAAGACTGCAATTTTCAATGTATCTCATAGTCACTCATTAGAGGCTGACTACTTTAGATACTACACAAGCAGAACTGGCTCAAAGACTACTATGTTCTGCTTCAGAGCTACCTTAAGAGTGTTCTGCATTAGAGACTTGTAACCCAAGCGAGCTTTGCTGAGATCTCACCATCATCCAACATGCCCTGTTTCTTCCCCATTCTTCAGAGCATTCTGTCTCCACAGACATGTTGATTTGCAGGGGTCTAGGGGATCACCCTGACCAGCCTTTGGCTTGAAGTGCAGCTTCCAAGCCTTCCTCCATTTAGACTGCACAACACCCTGGGTAACCTGTTCCACTACTACCCTGCCCTCTTTGTGGAAAAGTTCCTAATGTGCAACATGAACCTCTGAAGCCACAGCTTGTGACAACTCTCCCCTTCTTATACTGTCTAGATCTATTGCAAAGAGCTCAGGTCTATCACCTTTGCAACTGTCCTAGTATTTTAAAAGGCCACTATTCCATTTCTCTTAGAATTCAACATATTCCGTCCAGCAACAAATAGAGTGTAACAAATCTTCCCTCAGTCTACAGACCATGCAGACCAATATGTGGCTTGCTTTATTTGCCATGTGAGCATACTTTTGGCTGAACCTGGCATCCACTGGAAACCTCAAGTCCTCTTCAGTGCATCAGCTCCTCAGTCAGTCCCCTCCCAGACTGTAGACAGCATGGGGCTATTTCACTCCATCTGTAGAACTCTGCAATATTTCTTGTTTAACTGATGAGGTTTCTGAAGGCCAAATGGTCAGGTTTCTCAAGGTCCCTCTGTACTGTACCCCACCTCTTCCACCTGTGTCACTCCCCCAGTTTAACGTTGAGGGTACAGACTTCCTTTCCATCTCAGTGACCAGGTTCTTGATAGAGATACTGAACAATGATGCACCCAGAACTTGACACTGAGGGTACACCACTTTTCATGAGACACTAACTGGACACTGGACCATCACTTACACCCATTAGGTCCAGCAGTCCAGGCATTTTTCAGCCCACCTAGTGCTCTGTTTGCCCAGCTTGTACTTCTTCAGCTTACAAATGAGAATAACAAGGGAGCATCAAAGTCTTCTAAAGTGAAAGCATACTCAGTCCACCACTCTCCCCTTATCCACAAAGCCTGTCATTTCATCATAGAGGGAATAAGGCTGGTCAAGCACTGCTTGCCTTAGTAGCATTAACTCTTATTGATTACTTCTTTCCCTTTGCATGTTCTCCTTGCTATTTGCCTGTTGTGCGGAAAATACTGCAGTCATCCCTTGATATTTGAGCTGTCTGAGTAGCGTGCAACATCTGCTTATCCCAACACAACTGGAGAACTCCTTCCTGCTCTGCACACCTTGGTAAATTCAGTCATCTCCCTTTTATTGTACCTTTTACATTTAGCACATTTAAACCTAGTATGTAAGTAGAGAGAATACTCAAAGCCACAAAAAAACTACTTAAGACTAAAGGAAAGGAAAAAGAACTCCCCCAGGGAAAACATTTCAGGCTCACTTTCAAAAAAGTAATGATTTCCACATAAGATACAGAGTACAAAAATTAAAAATTATTACTAGAATGGTGGTGACATCTTTCTGAGTGTATGCTCATTACAGTGTCATTTTCATTAGCATATACCTGAGATACTGATGCCATTTAAATGTGGCATGAGCAATTAAAAAGGAAAGAAATCAAGAAAACCAAAATGTCAACAAAACTAAATTTGAAAACTGGACAAATTAATAGAATTACAGAACCAAATACCTTTTTCACAGAACTCAAAGCAGAAAAGCAGTTTTTGCAGTCTGTATTAGGATTGCCTGAAACTATTTCACCACTGGAAGAAAACTTACAATACACAGATTGTACTCGCTATTGATTTTGTCCTGTGTATTTCCTTCAACAAGTAAGAATTGTCTCACTTGAAATAAAATATTTAAAGTGGAGTTTTTTCTGATACATCCTGCTGTTGTGCTATACTAATGAACTGAAATAAAACTCGCTTTGTATAAGCAAATAAATGCAACAAAGATACAGCCGAGAGGTTAGAAGGCATTATAAATAACATGCTTTGGTACCAATTTAAACATTAATTGATTTCTGGGAAGAAAGAGGACCTCTCCCCAGCTTTGGTCTTTTTTTTTTCTCCTTCGCTGGTGTAGAGAAAGCAAATTATTTGCACTTGTAATTACTTTCTGAACACAGAGAATACTGACATAAAGGGCACTTTCAGTCTGTATTGGAGATCTTGCCAAATTTTTTCAACACTTTTGAAATTCTCATAGAGTATTTCCATCTTTTTCAGTAGTGCATGTATTTAAGTATTCCTTTAAAAATATTCATTAAAAAGCTGGTTTCTTTGCACAGCTGTAGCATAACCAATAACAGGAAGCAGAGCTCATATACACAAGTGCTTGCAAACAGAACATAAGCATCTACATAGAACAGCATGTCTTGAAACATGTGAGTACAGTAAAGTATCGAGAAGGTGAGAAGCTGAGAGTAGAATGATATACAAGTTTCTTATATAGGTTTTTACTTTTAATCAGTCTTTTTTATTCAACTATACTTCATTGTGTAAGTCAAAATAGTAAGAGACTACTTTTGTTTATCATTCTTTTTAGAGAACATCATCATAACATCAACTGTTTCAGAGAAGGCAGAGGAAAAAAAGGCACATGGTACTTGCCAATTATGAACTGAGTGCACCAGAAACAAACTATCTAATTAGAACAGCTAAAACACTGCCAGTGAATTAATCTGACCATGTAAGGAAGTCTGTTACAAATCAGGAGATACCATCACTGAAGATGTATCATCACTGAAAAAGTCTATCCATCTCTTCTGAGTGTTCAACAGAGTCTACTACCAGTTCATCCCCTACATACTAGCCAAATGACTAGGTTTATTAACCAACAAGGTGAATGCTCAAGACTATGTGTTCTCTCTCCAGCAAAGCTAAAAAAAGTGAATTAATGCATACTTCAATTACTATATTGCCTAAATATTGCTTTTAGTCAACCAATCTCTATTTTTATTTTAATAATAAATTTTATCCCTCATTTTTGACCGAGTTAAAAAATCAACATCTGGAAAAATAAAATATTGATAAATCCTTGGAATATTTAGTAAAAAGTGAAACCTGACAAGTCTTACCTGGTATTCATTCTTGCCTAAATTGTTATTCTGATAGATTCTAAGTCAAACATTTAAAAAGTCTTAGGAAGCTGTTGGATAACTAACAAAACCATTAAGCATAGTCGGAGAACATTTAGAATTTAAGTATTAAAAGGAATACTTAACAACAACAGAGAGGGAAAGTTGCAACACTTCATCCTAAGGATCAATAGAAGCAATAAAAAAAATGTATGAAGCAGGAGCAATGTCATTTCCCTGTAGTACAACTCATGAATGCTATGGCTATGAGCTAGAGCAGTTAACACACGTCAGTTGTCTTTGAGCAAAGTATATTAGTTTAGTTTTTAATAAAAGGCTTAACAATTCCTTTTTCTAAAAGTAGCAGATAACTACATAGTAAAGTTTCATCTATCAATAATGCTTCTGAAATCAAGACACTATTCACGTGGTAACAAACTTGTCAACATAGCCTGTCATCCATACAGATTATTTTTTAAATGCATCTCACTAGCTAAGGGACAGTGTTGCACTACAACTTTTAATGAAGAACAATCTGAAATCTCCCGACGCTTATTCAAGACAAAATCTGTGGAAAGGAATTTTGGAGCAAAAAAAGTTGGATGAAGAAATGACAGAATAGGTATTCATACATGCAGTTACAGCAGCACTTTTCTATAAACAGTAAATAGATATATATATATCTCCCTCCTGCACCTGCGCAAAACAAAATAGCTGCTGTTCTTTGGTATAGAAATCCTGCATCTTGTAAATGACATTGGCTTACTTGTCGGAGGAACTCATAAGTATGATGCTGACATGGTTACAATTAGTATGAACTTTAAATAAGACATGCAAATAAAACCTTGAATGAAACAGTCTTGATAATTTAATCAAGAAGCAGAAAAGTGCTCAAAGTATTAAATGTGCCATCACAATTTACAGTTGATCAAATAATTGCATTTTTTTTTTCCTTCTGTATTTCTCAGGCAGATCTGCACAGAAGAAAAGTCCAGGAAAGGGAAACATGCATGTTCTGCAATTTAAGAAAAGCCTCCTTCTTCTTAACTTTGTGGGACAAAGTCCCAATGAATGTCCGTAAAAATATTTGCTTGAAAGTCAGTCAGGGACAGCAAGGCCATGTTGTGTCATATATATCTTAGCTATTCAGAGATTAAAATTTAGAATTAAAAAATCCTAATTCTTACAGAGGTGGCATTTCACATGGCAAATCACACCATCTCAAACCTGCCTTATCTTTACGGGACAAATCTTGGGAGTGGCAAATGTCAGAGAATAAAAAAAAAATGCTTTCAGAAAAGCCCCAATTTATGATCCTCCCCACTCCCTTCACACAGCAACATACTATTTTCCTCCTATGTTATGGCAAGCGAAGGACCACCCAGAACGTGAGGACCCTCCCATGCATACAGAGGGTCTCAGAGGATGCTGGTAAGTGGGCTGAAGGGAAGAAAGACTACTTGAACTGTACCTCCCATATACCAGTTCCTGGCTGGTTGCACCCAGAAAAGCAAAACATGTTCCTGCCCTTCTCTGTCTGCCAAAATGAAGGAAGGCTCATGCTTTTTCTTTTGCATTGCTCAGCCAGCAGAAGTACTGATGGCAGTATTTCACCGTCCACTCTCTTTGTCTCCCACCACTTCCTCACTGTAACAAATGCACTGTTGGAGAATTTTCTCACAGTGTTTCCTTATAAAGAGATTTTTTTCGACAGATGACAGCAGTAATGGAGTGTTGTGGACTATTGCAAAAGAGAAAAATCAGAACATTCAGAATTCATCTGCCTTCTCTTGGCTTATAGGCCATTTGATGGTTATTTGCTTTCAGTTTGGATGAGATGATCATTTGCTTTCATTCTGGATTTCTACCTTCAGCATAACTCCCTTGAAATGTGTTGGGAGGGAAAACAGAAAAATTAACACCATCTGGCTATCAAACATTTGAAAGAAATCACATTTTGTTACCTGTAAGCAAAGAAGAATTGCAAAAAATGGTTAAGATAAGTCAATACATAATATACATACTATTTAAAGCTACTGTCTTTACACAACCTACTAAAAACCCTGCAAGTCTGTAAACTGTGCTGGGACAGGGATCAACTATGTTCTTATTAATCCATTTCTACATAAAAACTGTTCTGAAATTAGTTTGCTTTTGTACTTCTGTACCACACAGGACACAGTCTGCAAAAACTGACAACATGCCAATATGACAGAATTTTACCATAAGCTCTCACTTAGAGAAGTTGCTCTGCACTGAAGCATATTCAAATCTGAGCTGCTTACTGAACGGTTGTCGGAAGTGAAGTCAAAGTATACAGTTTCCACTGAAAATATGTATAAAAGGACAGTATGCAGTGTAAGATATATACTGGGTTAAAAATAACACAGTGTCCCAAAAAATCACCGAGTCAAAAATTTACTGAAATTTCATAATGAGACTGCCAATGAGACAAAACAGTAAAATTGACAAGAAAACACAGGAAAACATTTTTCAGTCCTTTTTCTATTGTGATTTTACACAGGAAGAGAATAAATTGGCTGACAACACAAAATTACTGCATGCAAGATGGGAAGCATCCAATAAGTAGAGAGAAAAAAAACCCATGACTTTGAAAATCCTGGGCTCAAACCCTATATTGCTCCCTATAGCCTGGGAAGCCTGTTTGAAATGGCAGGAACTGGAGCTTCTGGACTGAGAGATGCTCTTGACTTGGACTGTGCATTTGCACTATGGCAAAAGAGGTCTGCTGCTGCCTGAAAAGCAACAACTGAAGGAAAACATGAGCCTATCAGGTATTAAATTGGGGCTTGAAATAGTTTAGTCCCTGACGGAGTCTGAGACCACCCGGCCGCTGCCCCTCCCCCACAAAGGGAGTGAAGTACAAAGCCCCGGGCTGGGATAAGGAAGGTTTATTACAACAGCGTGACAGCACCACAACAAACAACAACAATAACAATAAGAACAACAGCGATAACAATGAACAAAGCCAAATAGCTAACGAACAGAGCAGTGGTACAACACACGTGCTAACCGACCGGTCGCCTCAGCGGCAGCAGCGCGGCAGGATGTGATGTCCGCCTGGTATCGGAATAACCCGGCTGGAGCTCCCCCCACACTGCTGGGGAAAACTTAACCCTATCCTGACTAAACCAGGACAGGGCTACACAGTAGAACTTCTAACTAGAAATGACTGCCATAAGTTGATTAGGAATCACTAAAGCTGCAATTTAATACTTGTGTTTTTCCCCCTGCTGCCTATTTAGACTGGACCCACAGCATGAAATTTTACAGAACTAAAGATCAGGTTCCTAACTGGAGGCAGACCTAGTAGGATGAACACCCTCAGTCCTGTCTGCCCTAACTGGTGAAGCAACCAGATGCTACAACAGGGTGTTGCAATCCATCACTCGACAAGTACACAAGATACACATGTGCATTCCAAAAGGGAAGAAAATGAACAACATTATCAGCCTACTGCAGAGACTCTGATATGACTTCTTGTTGTTGATGATAATAGTGAAAGGCTGCGTATTTATAGTCCCAAGAATACCTGAGTGACAACACTAATCCATTAAACTGGAAAAAAAGAAAAAGAACAACAGAAAGAAAACAGCAATAGGGGCAAACCACTATAAAACATACCTTCATACATTTAAACTTGCTCCCAGACTTTACTTTCATTTGTGAATCGTTGCTTTTTTGTACAGCTTTATTCATTTGCTTTGATTGGGGTGCCTACCATCTCTGCTGTAAAAAGAAAAAAAGAAAATAAACTAAACTAACCTGGGGAGCTGTAAATAAATTTCCTACTCAGAGAGAGGCTTTTTGTTATCAAAACTACAATTGACTAAACCCTTCATTCAAGTTTTATTTATGTTAGGTATAAACCCTTAATAAACTGGCTCTTTTCAAAAATGAGAGACAGTGCATTAGCTGCTTCTGTCAAACATGTACCATGTCTTAACTAGTGAAATTTTAATTTCACTCAGAACATCCTATCACCTTTACCACTGTTTTAAACTGACTGCCTTTTGTTGTTACTAGCATTTAGTAGTTCTTTCAATTTATCCTTTCTTCACCTACCTACAAGAGCCACAAATGGATCTCCTTTGCTGGAAACAAGGCTTGCACAGTCACAGAAAGCCTCCCTCTGTTTCCAACTCTTGCCCCAAAGCTATACATGTTGCCCTAGACTAGACATACTTGCTTTTATCCCTTCCTAGATGACCACGTTTTTTCCTTATTCTGCTTTCCTCTTTCAAGCTCTCACATCCTTCACGCCCTGCACAAGAGAAGATGATGAGACTTTTGCATGGGGTTCTCCTTTTTGTCTCTCAAGAGTTTGTAGAAAACTTTTCAAGTGAACATCTGCTCAGTTATCCTCATTCTGCCTACTAACAGCATCTCACAATCTTGTCTTCCATCTTCTTGCCTTCTTGACTTCTGTCTTCAGTGCTGATCATGCATGTGATGCTCCCATCCCTCCCAGCTCTTCACGGCTGCAGGGCTTTGCTAGCACCAAGTGACCTGCTAGGTCACAGCCTTGTCTTGTGAACTCTTTGTGAACAACAGCATTCCTTGCATCTTACCTGCAATTTTTCAGCAGCATAGAGAATAACCTCTGCTATTGGTAAATACGCATGCAAAGACAGTTTTTGGTCTGAAGACTGTGATTCCTCTACAAGCTTCTAAATCATCCAAGTGCCTGTCAGTTTAATGACTATTCCTAACCCATCACTTTGGTAAAATAGATTATGATTTAATTACATATTGCATAAGTTTTAGCAGAAAAATTTACTTTAAATATTCTTTTTCTCAGGAAAAGTTTATTATATACATATACATATACATACATTTGTGTATGTACATAAATATATATACATGTATTAACTTATATGATGTTTATTCAAAGGCAATTAATTGGGTCGGTTCATCCTTTGAGAGTGTACATCCTCTTAAAGCTTTAAAATAAACATTTTAATATATTTTTTTCTGTAACTACATTTCAGGATTCCTTTACAATACTGTTACAGAAACTCTGCCGCCAACCCAATGGCATGCCCTAGCAATTCACAATCCAAATAACCGGTTCAGCTTTGCATACCACTGATTACTTAACCTGCTCACTGAACACACACCTAGTGAAAGAAAAGTCACCTGCATGAAGGTTGTAAACCATTTGAAAACAGAAAGATTTTGTAATTACTTGTATTGGATATAAGTCCAAGGAGTTCAGCTCCTCTGCAGGGCAAGAATTCATCTAGCTAAAAAAAATGACATTAATGCGCTAATAACATGTAGCAATACTGTAACATTTTGCAAAGAGATTTATGTATGCTGACCATAAACCAACAAAAGTTAGACAGAGGCTGTGGAGCAGATTAACATGGGATCTCTTTGAGTCATTAGTTGCCAGGACCACAACTTGGCATCTTCTATCAAGACAGCATCTCCACAAGCAGTAGCCCAAGAACTCCACTCTTCACTACAGTCTGGAGGCATTCACTGAGTGTGGCTTCAGAAAAGTAAGAACGGCACCAGGTATTGGCATGATAATTTCTTTCAAACACCTAAGATCTTCCTTAAGTCTCCCATTCAAATAATGTTGAGAACTACCTACATTTAACTCATTAAATCTGAAAGATTTAGAACATAGAACATGGCTGCAGGCATTCAAGGAGAAACTCTAGGAAAACACATATTACCATGTTGAAAGCATTTTTATTGCTGGGCGATTTCATATTCTAAAGAACATTACAGTATTAATGCATATGAAATTCTTGAACACTAAAAATGCTTTCTAAAAGCTATTCCTTCTCTCAGTTTAGGCAAAAACTTGAAGACATGCCCCCTGATGATAACATTTTTTAGTTTTTGGAAATCTGTGACAAAGAATGCTATGTATCATGAATATTTAATAGCTGAAGAACTTTTGATAATGAATGAACAGAAAGTGTGCATATCAGCAATGTGGCCTCATGAGTTCACCAGCAGTATGTGTGACTTTGTGCAAAAGAACTGAAACTAATAATAAAACTAGTAAATAATAATAATAATAAAAACCAATAATAAAAATAATAATTAATAATAAAAAATACTCAAGACAGAGGTGTACAGGAAGCCCCAAGAAAACTGAGTTTATCTCAAAATATGTCTGGTGTCAAAACAACACTTCAGGCAACGGCACTCAGCTGCTCAGCACTACAGGGTAAGCAGAGAAGGAAGAAGGAGAAGCACTATCTTCAACGCCTTCATCACTGTGTGAGGAACACAAAGCTGGTGACTCACTCTTCCACTCCAGAATGGACTGCACTGCAGATCAACACAGCAGTAACATATTCCCCACCCAGCCTCAGAGAATGATGTCCCAGTTGCCACCACCTACAACAGCAAAACTAAAAACCCTGTAAAGGAGTTGTAAGACTTTCTCTGGAAACATAAAGACTATAGAAACTGTATCTTAGGAAAATGACCATATTGATTAAAAGAAAAGCTTTTTCAACTGAAGATTTGATGAAGAGCATGTAGTTGAGAAGTGTCTATGCATGTATTTATTGATTTAATCAAGCAAAGGAAAGTAGAGCTACTTTTCTGAGAATTCAGGAAAAGAAAGTTCAAAAATAACTAGAAAAAATGTACTTCCTCCTCAGTAACCTCCAAAAGTTATTAATGTTTCATGCACTGAAAATGACATATCCCCTTTCTAGATTATGTTCAAACCACTGAATGAAACTGTAACAGCCCACAACATTTCTTTAATGCTTGCCTTGCATATCTATTTCATTAACAAGACCTTTTTCTTTTTATAGACAGATTGTAGCTTTTACTGAAACAGTTTCAATCCCAGAGTAACACAGAGCAATTCTTTATGGTTCTATAGGCTTACATGTCACTTCAAAAGCAGAAACAAGAGCCACAGCAAAAAAATTTACTGCAAATGGGACATGTGGCAACAGAACAGGAAGGGCAAAGCACAGAAAAGGACAGAAGATGGAGAGAGTGAGCCCTGAGCAAGATGCGAATTTTATGGCAAAAAGTCAGTCACCGTATTCAGTATGTGACATATATTTAATTGAACTTTAAATTGAAGAGACTTCCCACAAAGCAGGTGTGAGAGACTGAAATGCCGTATGACTTTCTCAAAGCTTCCTTGTGTCTGTGCAAACCTCCAAGAGAAGCTGCTGCAGCCTGTGAATTGGTCTGGGGAGTGTCTCCCAGAGAAGCAGGAGTGTATTGAAGGATGCACCCTCCCAGTTCTTTGCGTTTGCATTGTCGGACTCTTTTAGACAAGCCTCAAAGAGACAGACAGTGTACTGAGCTGGCCCCATCCTGTAGCCATTTGTGGCTCTGTTGTGTAGGCCAGACCCCATGCATGCATTGCTAAGGAACTGACAAGAGCCAAACGTTCCTGCCCTGAAGCCAGATGCAACAAAACCTGTGGGACCAGAGAAAAAGAAAATAAAGGTGGGCAGATATGTTAATCAGCGGATACGATGAACTTAAAAAGGCAGCAGAAAATTTTGCTCAGTGTGCATCCACCATTGAAGCCAGATCCGTGTGCACCCACCACCGAAGAACTGAAGACTGAGGACCAACGGGACGCCACTGGATCCATGGTGGTGACTATTCTTGCAGCCCTATCCCACATCCTTGCTTTATTTCTGTCTTTTCTTTCCATTCTGTCCTATCGCTACCCCTCTTCACTTTTTTTTTTTTTTTTAATAATAAAAACCTGGTTTAGGTAGACGGCATTTGACCTTGTTTGTGTCTTAATCTCGCTCTTGGGATCATATCAAATCCTGTCCCAACACTGGATCGGGACAGCAGGCTAAAGAGATCAGATGTAGGAATGAACACTGTTCTCTCCCTGTATAAAGACAGCAAATGGGCTAATATAAGAGAGGTGACAAACTTTCCCTGAGTGAAGACTGACTGCCCTTAACCACAGACTTTGGTGAAGTTTCCTTCTACCACATGACTTTGTGTTCGCCAAAAGCAAAACACAAAAAAGCTGCTACAGCCTATGCCAAACTCAAGGGTGGCATCTCTCCTACAAGCCACAGGTTTCCCGTTACAGCTATTAGAAAAGGATACAAAAAAATAGGGATTCTGATCAACGCAAAGAGAGAAGGTAGACTGATTCCACCTCAGCTTACACCGTCACAAACGGTGAAAGCCCCCAACATAAAGCTTTAACGCCTGTATGTGCTATGTTCCCCCAGAGCTTCCTCAAGAAGTTTTATGGCTCCTCATCATTCAAACGCCAAAAGGGCACCAAAACCAGAGTTCTGCAAAAGCTGATATCTCTCTTCCAAGAAAGCTCCCAGAGTTGCCAGGAGCAGACTGCTTGTATGATGGAAAGACTGAGCTGTTTGTTTCATATTAGTTGCAGGACTGGTGCCAACCTTAAGACACAGACATGATCTAAACTGCCTAAGGAATAAAGATATATGTAAGATTTAATACACAGAAATTTACTACTTATTGCTGAAGATTAATGCTGGAAATAATCCTTGCATTTATGCAAACCTTGTTTTCATGGGAACACATTTTCCAACCTATCCAAAACCGTCTTTTAAAAGTCTGTATTTCACTGTAGGTATTTCAAGGGAATTGGCCAAGCTGTCACATTAAAAAGTACTGTCATGCTCTCCTAGAAGTTCCTTGTATGTATACATACACACACAACACACACACACATATATATACATATATGTGTGTGTACGCACACATATACACACAAGCTTCTTCAAGCTTTAGTTCCTTAAACAATTAATGGGAGACTTCCATTTTAATTCTTCAGGAATTAAAGCATTCATAAGAAGTACACACAGGATTTTTATTTTTTTCCAACTTAGGTATGAAGTGATAGCATGAAAAGATCTGCACCACAAGGTCAACATACTTCAACCAGAAACATCAACTCTAGAGCAGACTCCAGTATTCATTCAGTATTTGTCTTGGCTACAATGGTGGTAGCACAAAACTGGAAACTACTGCATGTTTGTCTTCCACAGATGTTCAGCTTTGGATTCAAGTAACTGACTTGAAAAAGAAAGTCCAGTGTTCAAAGATAGTCCTTTGAGCTCCTCTGGGGGTTTTTGATAATCTACATGTTTATTTGCAGTACTTTCATAATGAACATCAAAAAAGAAAATGTCAAATCACAGAGTATAAAGTTGAAAGACCAAAAGGCAATTTTCCTCTAAGATGCACTGAACTGCTTCCTTTAGTTGGAATGAAAGCCCCCAACAATTAACATTATGTGTGATTAAGGTCTTTGCGAGATGAAATCTTTCTTATTCACTGATCATTTGCCTGCTAAGAGGTACAAGTAGACTTGGAACACCAGCTAGCATTCCACATGGGACGTGATCATGCAATACAGCACATTCCCTCTCCTACTACCACAGCATCTGCCCTTGCTGTGGAAGTCACTGTGCTAACGAGGAATATTGCCTTTACACAGGAAAAGGCAATTTTTATCTGATATTGCAACATCATGTTTAGGACAGCACAGTTTTCCAATAGCCAAAGGATTAAGCACGCAACTACTGTACTAGTAAATTTTAACACAAGTAAAATATTCTTCCAGCCAGAAGCTCAACAGGTGAAAATGGCTGAAGATGACACTGACTTGGTAGTACCAACCAATTGCAAAACAGTGATGAATTTACAGT
This sequence comes from Otus sunia, assembly GCA_010365825.1. NCBI lineage: Eukaryota > Metazoa > Chordata > Aves > Strigiformes > Strigidae > Otus > Otus sunia. The sequence goes on from MU001486.1 coordinate 248,695, forward strand.
GTGATGAAGCCTTAAAAATGGTAAATGTAATCCTGAGCTGCAGTAATGAAGCTGAACATTGAGGGCCTGTAAAATTTACAGATGAGATCCCATACATAGTGCCATACTTAATCCTGATCACCCATTTGAAAAAAAAAAAAAAAATAAAAGATGGAAAGAAGGGTGAATAAGAGAACAAGAGGAATAGAAAGCATGGATTCTTGTACCTCCCCAAATAAAAGCTCTGTAGTATTTATCCATATGGATGGGTAAGTACAAGGAACAAACAGGAGCTTTCTAAAGTAAATATTAACAACTCATAGAAGAACAAATGGCTGCACATTTACCTCAAACAAGTTAAAAGCACAAGTAAAGAAGCTACTTATTTCAGCAGTTGCATTTTTATAACAGTATTCTAGTGGCACAGAATGGGTAAAGTGGAAAATTCCATTGTTTTAGATGGAGCTCAATAGTTTATAAAAAGGAATGATGGGAAGTGTGAAAGGTACCTTAAATACCTCCTTCAAGTGTCTGAATGAATGGAAGTTATCAACATGCTAAATACAATAGTGTTGCTGTTTTATTATCTGTAATGACGAACAGATGCCAAAAACTCTACTGATCATTTCTCATTACTATTTATCCCCAGTGAATAAAGAATAATGATACTATAAAAGACATAATAAATTTGAAACTGTTTAAAAACCAACAGAGCAACAATGTATGATTTTATCCTTGTACTAGTCATTAAAGCTTCTCTTCCCATATAACTGAAATACTTAATCCAGCAACTGGTTTTGTTACCTACCTACATGATCATAATGGAAGTGATAAAGACCAAAAGTTACTCTATTTTTACCGGGTAGTATCTAGTCTGCAGAGACAGACTTATTTCAATCAAGCTGATTAATGTAACTATGGCTAAACAGAAACAATTATATTAAAAATCAACAAGAAAAGCACAAATCCCTCCCTCCCCCAACCCAGGGCATTGAATTTCATTTTCTTTCAAGTTTGAAAGAACACAAAGTGTACCTACATTGAAGGTAACATGGATATGAAAACTGGTAAAACCATCAGCTAGTTTGTCTTCATTGGCCATTCCACAGATTTACAGCAGAACCACCAAATATATCTTTTTAGAGGCCATTTCAAAGGAAAACAGTAGCTCTCCAAATGACATTTAGCAATGGAAAATTAACAATGAAGTAATTTACTAAAATTATGAGTTTAGTACTAAACTAAACATTCCAATTAGCAACAGCGAAGTGCTTTTAAACCGAGATGAGCGGGAAGCTCCTGCAGTTCTGGACTTATCTGCAGCGATGCTAGTAGTGAGGTAGATATCACAATGTCCAGAAATATAAAACATTCGAGAGGTCCTATTTAATCAAGTCAAGAACTAACCTACACTCAGGAACATATTCTAAGATGTTTTTTTCTGAGGCCCTGAGTTAGATTTTTCCCCTTTTGAATTAATGAACATTTATCAGAATTTTATCAACAGCATACACAGCTAATGAAAATTCTATTCAGATCAATGTGGGAGCGTAAGTGCTTTCCTATCCCTCAATGCACTAGCAAAACACAGTCAGTAAGTGAACACTATAGAAGATAACTGACATGTTTAATAGACACAAAACAACACTGTAACACTGGATTCTCACATGAGGGTGAGGTTCCTACAGTCCCAGATAGGTCTAGGCACAAGAATTGTTATAAAAATCATCAGTCTCCAGAAACAGCTGGCAACAAGTTAAATGACATACATTTAACAATCTTTATGAATATTCAGTGCTCAAAGTGGAGCAAAAAGGCAAATGGTAATACACTGCATTACTCCCAAAAATATTCATACACCCTTCCCACACACACATATATACACATCTACACACACATACACAGGGAACAGCAGAACCACATCATACTTTAAGACAAAAACTCATGAAAGAAGTCTTACTTGCGAGGACACAACTCCCAGTCATGAGCAGCTGATTCGCAGTAGCTGTGTTCTAACATACCAAACTCAACAAAGGCATGTCAAGTCTGTTATTCCAGCCTACCTTTTTCCAGCATTTCCCTCTCCTGCTTCTAGCACTATGTGCAGCTAAAATAATAAAGCTGCTGCTGTTCAAAATATTTTTCCAGTGATGAGTTAGGAAGCTCAGGCTGGGTTGGGATAGTTGATAAGTATACTGAAGAAAGGTGACCAGCCCTTACTCATTCAAGGCTCTCTGCCCCATAAAGACCATACCTCTCTTACATCTCTCTCCCATGAGTATACATGCCAACAGCACAGCATGCATAGGAATTTAGTACAGTAAGAACTAAGGCTAACAGATTTGGAAAAGGGAAGTGAGCACCAATTTACCACAGCCAGGACAGAGGAATGGCCAATACATAGTTTCGGTACAGAATTCTTTCTTAAAGGTGCAAACAATAATCAATTTTTGCAAAGATGTAACAGACATGCTCTACTACTCTAAGTAAACCTGAAGCATCAAATGCCACAAAAGTAATGTACATAGACTTACATGATCCTCTTGGATACACTTCCCAAAATTACTACAACCACATATTAAGAAAAAACACTTTTTACTATTTGACAGTATTTTCTATTACAGTCAACTACCCTCAGGTGCAATTATTTCCCCCTACCACATCAAGAAAAATATCTTCAATCACAGAAATTCTGAGTAGCAGAAAAGAAGAATCCAAAACACTAGCACCTGCTTTCATTCATTCTAGCAGGACAGACTTATACCTAACAGATTATTTTAAAACAGCAATTAAGAATATCAATAGCCTATAACAGAAGTCTTTCATTTGCTGAGTTAAGCACTTTCCTAAAAGCTTTATCATCAGCTACATTTGTTCTAGTTAAATTCCCTGACTTCTGGAACTGAGACTTATGCACTTCAGAAAATTTTGCCCAAAACTGATAAAAAGTGACAGAAAAAGTCACTGTGTTTTATCATGATCAGTAATAGGAAGCTGTGTAATTCTGGCAGGATAGGAGCTGGTCCGTAAGATAGTCCCCTTTGGTGATGAAAAGTTATTATGATAACAGGTATGCTACAGTTTGTAGTTGGAAAGAAAAAGCTTTCAAGGAAAACGGAAAGCCAAAAAGCTATGTTAAATTGAAGCTGGAAACCAAAATACACATATATACAGAATAGAAGGACACAGATATAGCTACGAAGAGAAATGAAAAACAAGCTGAAAGCTAAATTCTTAAGCTTTACGGTAGAGAAACTGCAATAAATACCTAGAACCACAGTTTAAAAGCTCCAAAGGACCTTCACTTATGCCCCTAGGAGCCTGGTTATCAACTAGGCACAAGCTTTAAATATATGCATATGTACGTACAAATGCCCATTTCCATGCACGCAGATTTACAGTGTATGCCTCATGTAGTAGTTAAGGTCATATATACTTCCACCGCATTGAGCCACGTATACAACTAAACAACTGCTGCACTTGTTTGGTGCATCTGCTTCCACGCATAAGGAGCTTGTTCACAAATGCTGCACCCAGAAAGGGCCCCATGAACAAACACCTCCCCTGATACCAGCAAATGCTGTCAAAAGGAGCATCGTCCCTGGTGATCAAACTATTGTCCTTCAGATGTTAATTTGTCCTTGAATGGTTATTTACAAAGTAATAATAAAGAAGCAAAAAAGCATAAAAGTTTAGGGACTCAAATGCACTTTAAAGCAATCTTGAAAAAATAAAATCCTTCGAACTGTCAAGTGCAGAAACAAACAAGGCACAAAATGACAATCTTCTTTGAAAATTATTAAAAGGAATACTTCCAAGTTTCTAAATCAAATATTTTATCACAAACTAAAAATTAAAAAAAATAAAAAAACAACAACAACAAAACCAAAAACAAACAAACAACCTGTCCAGTCAGTACCTCTGGTTTTAATCTTCAGTATTCTAACTGCCTGGTTAAACCAGCACATTCCAGAGGTGACTTATTTTAGGCTTTTTTTTTTTCCACAAAGGTTAGTTTACTAAAGGTAAAACTCCAACCAATGTGGAAAATAACTGTGGAAAATGTGTCTTGAAACCACCAATAAAAAATAAATGAAAAGGTAACTGTCCCTTTCCTAGGTTCATTTCAAGACTAAATCATACATAAAATAGCATTCAAGAATTCTGTATCATTACCAGGCTGCTTAACCTCCTCCAGAATTTCCTAAAATTATACCTCTAATTTAAGATGTTATTTGTTCCTAAAGTATATATATGCTTTAAAAGAATTCTTAAAAGCAGGTCAAAAATCTTTTCTTAGTGTGATACCCAGACAGCCAAAAATATTGCAGGTGGTGGAAATACAGCCAGGGTGGAACTACACATTTATTGCTGCCCAGTTCCAAACACATACTAAAGAGTAACCAACCTGTGAACTCATCTTGAGTTTAAATTATTAGCCAGCACTGGCCAGATGGAATAAACTCCTCAAAGTGTAGCAGTTCTTGCTACATTTTAAATAATATATGTATTCCTTGAATATTTCAAGTTATTTAAAGAAATCACATAACTAAATCAAACATATTTTAGAGAATATGTTACAGCAGCATATACTGACAATGACTTAATACATACCTTCTCACATAAGAACTGAAAATAGGTGGAAATCAGTTTGCTCATGAGCACCACAGAATAAATAGTCTGAAGACCTAAAATGATCCAGCTACACTTTATACCTATTTATCTACTTGCAAAAAACTCCCAAGAAACATACAGAACTGGAAGACTAGCTTGAAAGATTATTCTACAAATACAAACATACTCTAGTTTTGATACCTAATGAAATACCACAGTAAATATAAGTACATTTAATTAGCACTTAGTTCAAATAATTTCTGTAATGCTCCTTGTTTACAGCATCCATCTTCCCTCTTTGTGAACATTTGCTATTTCACTAGAAACACGTCTTTTGATCTCATCAAAAGATGTGAAATTGTAAAGTGAAAGTCAGGAAAAAGTTACCTCTGGGAAATTTTCTAAGTCGGGACAAGAGAGACAAGAACAGTCCAGAAAAAGTAAAACCCATCAACTCTGGGGGTTGAGAGGGAGCAGGAGGAGACAACCTGTGGACTATCAGTGTCTTTGAGAAGTCTACACACGTTGAGAAACTCTAGACTATTTGATTCACCTGGCAATCTGCATCGGAACACTTCAAAAAGGCTCAAGCAGGACAGTTTAACAAAACTCTTTGTCAAAGTATGTCCAATAACCACAATCAAATCTGTACACATGAAAGGGAAATTTATTTCAGAACACCTAGGAAAGACAAAATTTTAAAAATAAAAATAATTCTGGGAATATCTATAGAAACTAATGCTTCCCATGTGGTTTGGTTTACTTGACTTTAAAGAAAAGTACAGAAAGCTATTTCAGTGTAAAAAGTAAAACCATCAGGGTGTCACTGTGCTTTGTTTCATGGACTCACTTAAAGCACTGAATCCACTGTTGACCCTAAAGCAGACAAGGTCTTCATCTGTAAGTCCCTTTAAAAACCAAGCCTATTCCTTGTATAATGTGATAGGCACTGTCAAGAGTGATGATGTGATGGGTTTAAATGAGATGACTCTTAACAAGAGTTGTGCCACAACTGCATCATCTTATGTCGAAAGCTATTTTTAAACACACTTGCACAGCCTTCTGCACTAGACTTCTGTGAAAATACCACCTCTAGTATATCAATTGCACAAATCTTGAGAAAACACTTCCAGTAAAATGAGAGCAAACATCAGAAAAAAGTTGAACATGTTTAAATTTAATTTTCATATGGGTTGAGAGATGATTCGAGATACCCATATGCAGAACTAAAGACACATTTTTAATAATTTAAGAATTTTTCCTAATGTTTTTGTTTTGCTTGTCTGTGGGATGCTTTGGTAATTCAAACAAGAGCTTATTCTTAGAGGAAAACCTTGGAAATATTTCCTTTAAGAATGTACAAACATTCAAAACAGACTAGAAAGCTGTTAGCTAGCACACATAGTCCTGCACTTAAGTATCTGCTGGCATCTTAGAAGAAAATGCATTAAGAAGGTATGTCCATGCTTTTTTCACATCATGGACATGAAAACACACTCCCAGAGTCCTCCAGCACCAGGACTCAGAATTACACAGCTGTCAAACTCGAAAAAGGCACAAGCAGTATTTCCTCTTGGAGCACAGCAGGAAAGAGAGGACACCCAATCTGCAAACAAGCCAGAAACCTAAGAGAAACTACTCTTAACCAGGCTGAAAAACAGCCCCCTTAGCTCTTGGCTCCACAGCTAATATGACATCACGCAGTGGACCACTGCCATGTGCTTGTGTGCACTGGCACAGACCTTCATGATAGCTATGGTAATATCATCTGAGTTCTTGTCCCTGTTTTCGCTGGGATAGAGTTAATTTTCTGTTGTAGTTTAACCCCACCTGGCAACTAAGCACCAATTGCTCACTCTCCCACACCCAGTGGGATGGTGCAGAGAATTGGGAAAAAAACTAAAACTCATGGGTTGAGATAAACACAGTTTAAAGAACAGAAAAAGGAAGAAAATAATAATGATTATGATAATAATAATGATTATAATAATAATAATAGAATTAGAATATACAAAACAAGTGATGCACAATGCAGTTGCTTGCCACTTGCCGACCAATGCCCAGTCAGTTCCTGAGCAGCGGTCTCTGGGCAGCTTTCCTCCAGTTTATATACTGGGCGTGACATCATATGGTATGGAACATGCCTTTGACCAGTTTGGGTCGGCTCTCATGGCTGTGTCCTCTCCCAACTTCCTACACCCCTCCAGCCTTCTCGCTGACAGGGCATGAGAAGCTGAGAAGTCCTCAATTTAGTATAAAAACTACTTAGCAAGAGCTAAAAACATCAGTGTGTTATCAACACTATTCTCATACTAAATCCAAACCACAACAGTATACCAGCTACTACGAAGAAAATCAACTCGATCCCAGTTGAAACCAGGACAATCCTTCACAATAAAGACCCCCAAGAAAGGTATCCAACCCTTGCAGTCCTGCTGAGCCACATGGGGAAATGCTTGAGACCCTCAATAACATTTAAGTTGCAGGGATGACTCTGTTTTCTCCCCCTGAACTTCCTCAAGTCCCAGTCAAGCTGGATCAAGAAGCAGCAAGAAGACATGTTCCCAGGATAGATGATTCCAAGGGAGGCAACACCCCTGGGCAGTCAGCCCAAACTCCCCAGGTAAAAGAGCTGTTGAGTATTGATTCAGCCAAAGAAAACACTTTTGGTCAGGTTCAGGTTTCAAGTGGATCCCACCCCTGCTCCAGCTCACCGCTGGACTGCACAAGTCCAGCAGAACAGGACAGCAACAGAAAGGAGCAACCCCTGTTCAGTGATGAAAGCCACTATTTAGGTTAGCTTAGAGCAACTGTCAAATTGCAGTCCGAGGCTAGGATTTTGTCTCCTCCATTCCCTCCATGTCTCCTCCAGAAGTGCCCTAAAAACTGTTATTAGATTCACCCTGTCAGCAACCCAATTACTAATTCTTTATTTAAAGTGGAGGAGCTCCATCAGCAGAGACAGAGAGAGACTCATCACCTCAGCCTTAAGTCACTTGGTATGTGGGAGACCCAGCCTTTAGTCCTGGTTTCAAATCTGGCAGAACAAGAATTAAACTCTAGAAAACCCCAAGAATAAGAGTGGCTCATTGCAGGCTGGTACACCTCTTCTTTTCTCATTCATTCTGACAAACAAACCAAAATATTGCACCCTCTCCCCCCCCCCTAAAAAAAAAAAAAAGTCAAAGCTGTAACCCTCTCCTTGCCAGCAAGCATACTATGTACATAAACTAGCTCAGCTTACTAGCTAACTCTAAATGGCAGCAGAATAAAGCCTGTCAGACAGCCAGTCTTACCTACGCCAGATGAGCTTGAAAGATCAAGCATTTCAGGTTTTCTGTTCTTTGATTTCTTTCATCCTCAACAAAAAAAGACCTTCTGATACACTTCTTAGAAAAGAAATCCAGTAAAAAATGATGCAGCAGTCGTTCAGCTCTTCTAGAGCTTTTCTGCTTCCATGAATTTTAATGGAATTGTTTCCAGTTCGTATTAGTCTTCAGCAACAGATATTAAATACAAGTCATGCATCTTCCCAAAAGCAACAAAGTTCATAAAAACCTTGTAGCACAGCAGGACTCAGTTTAATACTTACATACAACAAGAGGACTTCAGGACAAAAGTTAAACTGGCTATGCATAAAGTCCTGGCCCCAATCTTAGGTTTTGCACACATGTATCCGACGGAGTGATTCCCCTTCTAGCACACAGAGAGTGTTGCTGATCTAAGGCAGGAATGACACAGTAACAGTTTCAGTGCCCCTTTGCCACCAACTAATTTACCAGCCCGTAACATACCAATCTGTTCAGATGCAGTCTCAGACTGCTTGAAACAACCAGCTACACAGCACAAACTACGCCAAAGCACGAATGCAACTTCCCTCTCTCTGGACACCCTATTTTGCTCCTTCCCTTCCACACAGATTTAATGTAGCATCCTAAGCTGCTTTATCTTTAACAGTCATCTGCATCTTCTGAAACATCTCCTGTACTGGCAACAGAGTCAAAGATTCTTCTAACAGACAGAAATACCTGTCAGAAATAAGCAGCTGCTATTGCAGTGCCTAACACATTTTTTTCTTTCCTCCATTCTTTATTATATAGACCTAGGGACTTCAAGAGCAACTAATAGTCAAGACTGGTGTCACTCTACTCCAGATCCCATAAAAATATATATTTTTTCCAAAAAGTTTGTGTTTTCAGGCCCCAATCCTACGATGAAAAGATGAGCTTCTGGGCAGTCACATAACTTAGTCTCCAAAACTGAAGAAAGTAAACAGATTTTGTTGCTCTATACTACTTACGCTCAGTGCGTGGAGTCAGAATTTCCTGACATTCAACATCAAAATAAATTATAACCATTGTGATAATGTTATCTATTATCAGTTTTCTTCCCTTACCCAGATTTCTTCCCAAGAAGACAAACCAGAAAAACAAAATCAAAACCTCTTCCAAGATACGACTGTCAAGGCAGAATCATAATTCTGCTACCTGATACAGTTCAGCAGGCATCACACGCCCATAAGGATTTGAAAACGACCTTGTACAGACACAGCCCAAACCCATCAGAGTGTAAAATTAAGCTGCCAATGTGTGCAGTTTGGAAGTCTGATTAAGAACAACTAGTCCTACACTGATACCAATCTGCATGATAAAAGCCTTCCCTACTCTACCAGTGCAATGGGTGTACTATTTTACATTGGTATTTACAACATTTACCAAAACAGTCTCTAAAAGTACCTTTCTATTGTGAAGTAAAGGATAAGATTTTCACCTCTAAGATTTCTAATTAGTATCAACTATTCAGTATTTACTTTCACTCATGTGTTTACATGCACTGTAGCCTACCAAACCCATTTTTAAAATGGACACCTTTCCCCAGGCCATTCAGAAAAACACTAATCCAGAAACTTAATTATTTTTCCCATCTTTTTGTCATTAATAGCACATAACCTCTTTCAGTGGTCCATTTAAATGTTTTTTTCCTGCTTAATGAGGAAGTGCCACAAGGGCAAGAGTATATTAATATTAAAGAACCAGTGAAAATAACTAAAATCATATCCATCATATTAGCTATCACCCTTTACCCTTCCTGGCAGTTGCATGCTTAGTCTATTTTTATCTACAAAGATAGTTTTGCCACTAACCACAATAATTCCAGAGAAATAGGCTTGAATTTTAGTTATGGCATTGCAAGCAGACTTTTTGGGTATTGCAACACATCTTCTTTACTTTAGAAAATGCTACTACTGAATGAAGTCCTTTGCTCCTAAAATGACTTCAGTGTAGGAAGATTTGTTACACTGTATGTGTACTCTGTATGCTATACACTAAGAAAACCACTGTTAAAAGTGTATCACAGACACAGGCAGTGTAACAAATCTCATTTCTGTACAAGAAAAAAAAAATTCACCCCTATTTCTGCTTTTGCCAGTAATGATCTCCATTAAAATACATCTGAGTAATTAATAAAATACAAGCAATTCTTCTTCAAATACCACAACATATTTTAATAACCTGAAAGGCAGAACAAACAGATATGCCACATCCTTAGCCAAACCCAAGTTCTTAAAAAGATCCAGCCTGAAGAGCTTATGTCAAACACAGCAGCATCCTGTCAAGGGCTGTATGTAGAAACGCTCAAGGTAATGCTTTAGCAACCTATAGCACAGCAGTACTGACAACATGGCTGCAGTAATTGTCATCGATGAAAATTAAAAAACACAAGTAGAAATAAATATGCTTGCAGCAACACACCATGAATGTTTTCATCTCCCTTACACTCTGCAGTTTACATTCTGATGCATGCAATAAAACATAATTATGATGGAAAGAGATTGCAGATACAGCTACTTAGGTTGCAAGATGTAAAATTCTGTAAACAAACAGCACATTGCAATTTACACTGTCACTTACCTCGTAAGACCAAACACACTGAGTTCCTCCAAACCTTCGGACACACCTACCCACCTCCACGTCCTCATGAGTGGTGTACATTTCTTGAAGGCATTCACCTATATGTGGCACCATTCTCCGAAGAACCTCCCGGCTGAAGATCATTCCTGGCCCTCCCATGCAGAAATTCTCTCCAGGCTCCAGCCCGAGTTTTCCAAGTTCTTCAATATTACCCAGACCAGTCTGTCCCAAATACAGAGGTTTACTGCTGTTCAGTGAGCGAAGAAACTCCTCCAATTTTTCACCTGAAAAAGAGAACAGATTACTGTTATTTCTCTGGCTAGTTTGCCAGCCATCTCTCTTCCTGTACCTCAAGCTTTTTTAAAATATAACACAGGCAGCTGAGACTATCACAGGAAACCATTTCCAAAGCAGTATCCTAAACCTAATTGAAAATATTAATATTACAAGGGCATTTTCATTCAGCCAAAAGCCAGAATATGGTAACAACTTCATTTTACCAGTGAACCTTGTTCTGCTCAGCCCTTAGTGATGGAAAGCACTCCCTTGCTAGGACAATCTGACAATATAGTTCCAGGCTGGGGAGGAAGGGGAGAGGTATTATTTTAATAGGATTAATTTTTGAAAAGTCCTGAGCAAATCTAAATCAAGACAAATATGTTTGATTACAGTCATTGCAGGAACAAGGTAAAATTCGGGCTCCTTCCAAAGTATTTCCAATGCTACAATATGTACACACTTCTTCAAACTTCCTACCTATTTAAGAAATTGTGATTTCCTATCTGCTTGAAATTAAAAGTTTCTGGAGAGGTTTAGCTCAGAACCTTGGAGCCACTTAAAGACAGGTTCATTACAACTCGAAAACGCGCCCAAAGAAAACACTGACAACTTTTATGTCTGCAATCGAATACATACACATGTAATCGAATACATACACGTGTGTGTGTGTGCGCGTATTTCACAGACAGCTGACAAGCAAGCAGCCCATTAAACGACTCAAAATCAAGTGACAAATAGGGATGTCCACAGTTACCTCCACTTAAAGTGCCTGCAACAGTGTGAGCAATCACGCTCACAGCCTCACATCTTCAGCCTCTCTTTCTTTCCAAAGAACAGGACACTGCACGGGTAACAGCTGCAACAAGCGCAGACCAGAGGGTTGCAGAGCACCATTCCCTAACGTGCTATACAACTCGCATGGAAATAGGGTGAGCACTTTCCAGGGACACACGCTGCAAAGGAGAACAAGCAGCTTTCCAAGCGGTCTTGGGAGGCTGCGTTTCCTCAGCCCAAGAGTCGGCGAGCCAGCGCAGAACAGCTAGCGCTGAAAACACGATTTCCGAGGAGCGCCGAACCGAAGCCTCCGGGCTGAGCCGCCGCCGGCCGCGCTCCCCACCGCTCCCGCCCGCCGCCTGCGTACGGGCGGCGGGACAAGGCGGTACCGAGACCCTCACGCTGCGCAGCCGATCGCGGCGGGACGCGGGGTCGGCACCACCCCGCCGCCCCCTGCCCACGCCCAGCCCCGCCGCCCGCCGGGCCTGGCTGGGCCAGACCCTCTCCGCCGGCCCACGGCTGAACCTGCCCCGGAGGGCCGCAGCACCGGGACCCCCACGCTCACGCAGGGGCCGCTCACCTTTCCCTCCGCGGTCCAACCCGCCGCCTCAGCCCTTCAACGCGCCTCGGCCTCCCCAGAGGCGGCCCGGGCCCGCCGGGGCACATCGGAGCTGTCGCCAGGGCCGCAGCGCCGGGACGACACCCCACGCCCCGCGACGGGGGCTGGCAGCAAACGCCGCCGGGGCTGGGGATGGATCGAGGTAGCCTCTGCGCCACCCCCCCGGGCGGGAACCGACTCTCCCCACCTCCGGGGGAGCCCGCCGGGTCCCTCGGCCACCGCTTCCCTCCCTCCCGCCAGCGGCGGGGCGCCCCCCAGTCACCTTTAATGTAGACGTCGTCGTCCGCCCGCATGAACCACTCGTACTTGTCCAGGTAGTGGTCATGCATGTACTTGATCATCATGAAGGACTTCTTCTGCGGCGGG